>CM060955.1:101300572-101338522 GCA_030765055.1 Mantis religiosa
TGTCATGCCATTATTCAGAGTCCGAAGAATACCCTACTCAAGCAAAGTCAAGTGCTACCCTTTATAACTCTGCTAAGGACACTGTTTCTTACGTTTCTTTTGTTAAAACAACTATTTACCCCAACTGCTATTCGACTCAACTGCCCTTGCACGCGTTGTAACAAAGAACCAACGTTCCTCTGAAATCCATCATGATTCTTTACTTATTTATATACATTAATTTCTATATAAATAGGAAAGGATGAATAAATACCATGTTTGGTATTTTTATAATTCGTGGCCTTCAAAATATGTATATTTCAGCGAAGTACTGAATGTGAAAATTTTGTATAGAATACAATTATTCCTGTGGGTACTCTATATATACGTGGAGAAAGTAATTAGAAAAGAGCGGCTACATTTGGAATGTCCAATTTGACAAATATGACGTCATATGTGCGCCACCACTTGTGGAACCAGAAGTGAGCCGATACTTGAGCTGTGCCGGAGGTCCCCTGTTCGTTTACTGTTGGCGCCAGTTGTAATTAATGAAGTTGTAAAGCACACTAGTCCCCCTTCATTATCCGTGATCTTGTCCCCCAGTGCAGCTTCCGAGGGCCCTCATGAGGGAAAAGAAATCATCATTGCTGCATGGTGGACTGAAGCCAAAAACCTCTAATAACTACCAACCAGAGTTAAAGCAGAAAATGATAAAGCATTTCTGCACATCATCAACACCTGCGAAACCAACAGGATCCCTTTATTGCTAACAGATGGCACTGAAGTTTTCCAGCAGCTGCTCTGTTTTTTAAATTGTCGAACTTCAATAATTTGATTTGTTGCGATATTTTAGTATCTTATATTCAGCAGTTTTGAAAATACCAGGAAAATTACTGAAATAAAAATTATATACAACAGGGATGAGAAAATTATTAGACAAATTTGTAGCTCCGAACTTAACAATAATGTACAACTGACCTAAACCTCAATCGAAAGGTAATGTGAATCTTCGTAGCTATTTGAACCACGAATGCTTATTCTTTCAGCAAAAGTAATGCATTAGAAGTAATTTATTTTCAGTAAAAGGCCAGTTTTTCTGTTGCTATGTTCAGAGAATAGACTTCAATTTTCACACATAACACTGACATGAGGAATGACTGAAAATAGTTATATGAAACTTACACCTGCAGGAAATTGCAGGAAAACTATTGCAACTAAATCTTACTGCCAAGAGGTTATTCTTATTAAACGATCTTGTAACAAAATATAGAAGCAATAAGAAAAGTCGTATAAAATTTTGAGTTAAACAAAATAAGGTGTCACTAGTATCACTTATGCATAACTTTAAACAAGCTAAGATTTAACTTTTTACACTTGTAATCAATATTTTCAGAAACACGTGTTTAACCAATCCATATTTGTTTGCCATTCATTCAGTAGTGTAACTAGAATTCATAGTAGTGACATGTGTTACTTTAATGAGCTTTCGAATAGAACGTAGGGGTATTAAAATATTACAAATTTGTGGAAAAATTAGTGTGAAATCTTATCCCACGTTTAAATTTACAAATCTTGGCAAACAGTATCTTTCGAAATATTTTCGAAACCTTAAAATGACTAGGATATCTGAAGTAAGTGACGAGTTCTAATACTTCGTTAGATGCCAAGAGAATTATAAGGAGTGCCAATTACCTTAAAACCGATGTGTTATGAATTGTTTATTGTGGATAAGGAAATTTTGAGACTAGCGTGACTTTTGGGCTGTTGCATTTGTTAATGGTGATTGTTCTGTGTGGTTACTTCTTGAAAAAAATCTGTTAGACTTGTATGTGTTAAATTACATGCAGCAAGCTGATGGATTTAGTAAACATGACACAAAGAATCAGTTGTTTCATTTAACCCTATTTATAACTGCAGTGGTCATATCGCAGCGTTTGACCTTTGTGACATATTCCCTATGGATGAATGGTGTTAATTCGTACACGATGATTTTAATTTGGGATTTTATACACTAAATCAGACGCGCATTTACACACTCATAATTTGTAGTCTCTGCGGAAGATAAGAAATAACCCTTTCATGGGTCGTTTTAATTTATGAATGTGGCATGGTAGCAATTATATCCATAATGATAGTTTATGGATATAGTTTACATAAACGTCTTCTCATATTTTTCTTTTCAATATTTTCAAAAGGTTTCAGGCGGGAAGCATACTTCCCACGGCTCATATGAAAATAAGTAACATGCAACGGAAAAGTCTTAGGTTACATGTTAACATCAAACATTTACAGAATTCACCTGTGCTATACTGCATGTATTTTATTATAATAGAAGTTCAGAATAGTAAAAATATACATTTTGGTATAATCTAAACTGAACTCTTCCACATTCTCTCCTGTATTTATTTCCATCAGTTACTTTCCATGGAATTTTCTAAGCAAGGATCGATACATATTGGAACATTGCATATGTAGCGCGGTCTTTTATCATATAACTCTATATATTTGGTATTTGTTCACCCTTCCTCACCAATGCTGGTGCTAGGAGTACTTCGGATCCCCTCAGAGCGAGGTAGACGGAGATTTGACCTGATATACAAGTGTTTTTTTCTTTTCTTTTTTTGATTTGCTTCCTCCAACGTTAAGTCATATCGGATGATGAATGAAATGGGTGAAATGATGCTCCAATGAGTCCGGGGTCCATGAAGCTTAGAGTTACCTGACATTCGTCTCTCAGGATAAGGGAAAACCCCGGAAAGAAACTTATCCAGGTAACTCACCCTCACCGAGATTCGAACTCGGGACATCTTGAACTTTAGGTAGACACGCTACCATCTACGCTACCGAGGCGGGCATAAAAGGGTTGAGGGGTCGGCCCAACGCCTGGGATGATGAACAGATGAATCATGGAGCAATTGATGGAATGATGGTTAGAGAAACCGGAGAACTCGGAGAAAACCTACCCCAGTGCCATGTTGTCCACCACAAATACCACTTTGCGGTCGCCTGGGATCGAGCCCGGGCCGCCTATTATGTACTTCAAATAGGAGGAGTTCTCGCCTGTAGAAAATCAGATACGTTAGAGCCTTCACCGTTGCCACCTCGTCATCCCCACGGTTTTTATATCTTCCTCTCTCTCGCACACTTGAGAGTGTTATTGCCACTAGACGTAAGGGAACACAAACTGAATTTTCCAAAGCTTTATAATGATGCAGTTGTTGAAATCACAATTGCAACATGATTATTCGTATATTTCGCAAATGTTTTAAATATTTAGTTTAAAGTTAATTATAGTTTATGAATTACTTATTTTTCTAATCCAACAAAAATACCAGCTGTGCATTTGTATAGCTGTGAATGTTACTTACGTTAAGAGATAATTCGTCATTATCATTTTCTTCAACGTCTGGATCCTGCAAATTTATGATGATAGGTTCCAAAATCTCGTTACTTACTATTTCTTTCCAAAAGTCGTCGTCTTGTAGTTTATCTGATGTCTCACGTAGTTTTCCAGTCTTGTTGGGTTCCTTGTCTATTTCTTCGTGAATAAGTCGTTCAACGTCAGTCAGTTTAAAAATATTATTTCTGTTTGCAACATAATTTGAGCCAACATTAACTCTATTGCATTGTCCTAGCAGTAGTAAGGGGGGGGGGGGGGGAAGGTGGATCGCGTCTCATCCATTCAGCTGATACACTTTTTCATGGAACAAAAACTCAATAATGATGCTTTGAACTCTCTCTTCATGAACAAAGATATAATGTGACCAGGCACGTTCTGCCATACTAGCAAGAAGTGTATCGCTTTCTCTCATCGAATTCAACAAACACCTTGGCTTATGCAAAGTACGTATTTCTTTTACCACGTCATGTCAAATGTTTACGGTTCAGTTCCGAGTAATTTCAAATATACGTTCTCGCATACATGCAAACCAATAATGGTGTTCAATACAGCGCTTACGTTACAATGCGTGTTATAGTATAACGGTATCTACTTATTTATTTGTATTAAGAAAGCTATTTGAGCTAAAAATATGGGGTCTTTACGGTTTTGTTAAATACATTACTTTCTCCTTCCTCATTGATCAGTTTTTGTGAAACCTGAATTTTTACCTTAGCGCGGATAGTATTTATTAGAGATTGATTAGTTTGTCGGTCATCACACACCACTTAGGGGAATGCAACGACAAAACCGCAGGACTCCGATTGGCTGCTCACCTAGTAGAGCTCATGGACAAACACCTTCCCATTTGAAACACATGGGTGAGAGCTAAGCGGTCTAACTACTCAGCCATGGCACGGCCAATATACCTCTATATTTTGAAGCACTATAACCAGAGCTAGGAAGTTAGTACCGCCCGTCGTTCCCTATACAGTTTGCCACCGACCGCCCGGCATCCAAAGAAGTCATAGATAAGAGCGTACGGCGGAGGTGCATTGAAACCGTTGGCCCAGAGAGCAAAAATGTCCTGTGAGATATTCGTAAATGCACACTATTTAGATCATTATGTACAACATACAAATTCTTATATAGTACATACGGGCTTGACTCTGGATGATTTCATTATTTAAATAGGCACATTGTGGCAACACCCAAGCAATTATAACACAGGTTGTAATATTTCCTGATCGAATGTAAAATAATATCCAATTAATAAAATTAATTTCTTAAATATCTGAAGACTCTTACTAGAAAAAATACCAAAGCAGGAATTTTATTACATATTTACTCATCTGCGGCCGTATTACTAAAACAATAATGTACCTCTGAAGTCTTTCAAATGAAAAACTCATTCTACGTCCCGTCAAACAAGATTTATGCTGCGAAAGTGTTCCTTCGACCTTACATGTGATCGGGGATATTTGAAATATTTTATCAACTCCGTATCGGTATCATAGCTTTTGTTGGGATCTAAAAGTGCATCTCGTATGCGGTAAATCGCACCGAACCCTGCATTCTTTTCAATTACACTTTTCATTTTCTTCTTTATTACAGGTAGAATGCTCGAGGTTTGATAAATCTGTTTTAACAGTTCTATATGCCGCTCAGATTCAGCGTCTCTGGACTGTAACAATGTGATATTTGTGGATAACTTAGAACAAGTGTGCAATCAATAATATATTTATACGAAACTGATGGTTACTAGACGTTTGGCAGTTTATATGCTAGAACTGCCGTCGGTTTCTAAATTAGCTAATAGTGAAACAATTTTGTCATAATGTTCGGCATAATAGATTACAGCCTCTAGCCAAGTTCCCCATCTGGTGTAGCGATATGTCTGGTGCCAACTCTCTGAACTTTGCAATCCTGAAAGATGCCTTCAAAAATATCTTTTTCATGTGAGCTAAAAGCTGTCTACACCTGCATAACTACAATTTGATTTATTCGGCAACTCGGTGTAAAGCATGTGCTAAACATGTAGTATGTATTAGTTTAGGATACAAATTACATTCTACGACGAACCTTGCCCTTGCTGGTAGCGCTACGTGGTATAGCCATGTCAGGCCGCACTTACACTGTTCAAGGAAATCGGTACGAACTTCCTACCATCGATTATAACTGAACCAAAACACTAAAACCATTATGTATGGTATAAATTACTTTGTTTGGAAACTAACCGACACAGCCACGCCACCTTCAAGGTTCTGTCATTTTCTTCTATTCTATGACCTCACAGACGTGACACTGGGATGCGCTCATTTTTTTTCTGGTTTTATTGAACACTCCGCTAGATGCCAGCATAGCCTGGAGGGAGGTCCTTCTAACAGTGGGAGCAAGCAATTGGGAGGTATAATTCCCGTGGCCATAGAAAGGGATACTGTTAGAGAAAAATTACCATCACGCTGCCGGGAATCGAACCCAGAGTCCCCTATACAATATGCAGATACTCTACGTGATATATTAAGGGGACAGTGTCATATGGCTTTACTCTATACTGTATACTTAATAGCAAAAAGTTGGCAAGAGAGAGTAGAAAGGAAATAAATCACGTATTCTATATGACATTGTGTGACTGCATGGAAAATACTGATTGAATTACATTCAGTGGATTCACTTGTAGCCACAAAGACCATGAAATTAAACGTGTTGAAGAAATTTACAGTTAAGTTGCCTATATACTCGATTATTGATTGGGATATTTCTGTAATTGTATAATACTTCCTTGAAGTTAGAAGGTATTATTACAGGCTCTTTGTTTTTCCAGAAGTGTTGAAACACGATTTCGTAATATAGGCATATGATTCGAGTATGATTAAAGTGAAAAGTAATTCACATTTATATTATGCTTCCGTTAGTAAAAAAATTAATATTTCAGCACTGAAAATGGATAAAAAGATGGGGTGGTTAATTCTAGAAACAGTTGGTTTTCATTTGACTTGCGAGTTTAAAAGAAGGCTTTTGCATGGAAGCATAAGAGAAAACGGAAAGATAAAGGCCGGCCTCTTCCGCCTTTTATATCCTCATTTTGTTCATAAGATACCAGCATGCCCAGATTTGCATTTTTATCTGGTTTGCAAACCTTTCTTGAGAAAAATAAAGTCATGCAGTTCGGAAACCCAATTGCTTTGCATATATTAGAAACTAGCATTGGAGCATACGAAATGAAACCGAAATGTGTTGAGTAACTAGAAATCTTTAAGGCAATAAATATGCGCTGGGTTTGAAACTTAGCACTATTTGGCTACAGTCCAAATAATCCGCACCGCGTAACGAAACCAAGTGCTCTAATAAAAATGCGTTCCCATTTACGGGGTAGACGTGCAATAATCATAACAATCTCCAAGTTAAATTACTCTCAGCAGGAATTAGAAAGTATAGTCGCCACGGTCTGCAGCGTCAACCACATCCCGAGCAAATTACATAGGACACTATTAACAGTTACCGCAGCACAACTTTGCAACAACATTCCAACACTTTTTGGCCACAACTGTACTACTGTTTAAGAAGATAAGAACCCTGGTGAGACCATAAGTTTCGCTTACTTCTTATTTCTGACGTGGACCAAGGGGCTAGACAGGGCTAAGGCAACCTCCAAGTAACTTGGAACCTAACAGTTTCTGCACTCTTCGATACAACTATCGAAGTAGTTGTGGAGGATCAGGACTTATCGTGGAATCAAATGATTCCAGGAAGCAGGTGTAAATCAGCCTATGGTATACCTATCCATTTCTTTGTTCTGTACACTAGCACTTACTCTTACTAAGGAATTTGCATAACACCCAAAACATACTTAGGCACATGACTCCATGGTAACGTGTAAGACTCTATTCGGACTGTCCTGGACCTGATTCCTGTCAGAACGTACACTTTTAACATTGGTAGTTTTGTAATTTACCTGTTCTGTAGGCAAATTCCATCACTAATTTCGTATTCATTTTCTTTCTTGAAGTTTGTAATATGAAAGTGTTTCTCTCTCTTTTATTTAAACAAATTATTTACAACTCGTTTTTCACCTATAATTATTTCACGGCATACTAAGATTTCTTATACAATTTATATATTTTTATTAAAATGAGTGGAATAAGCTCTGCAGGAATTCTGCAACCTTCACTGTGTTGAAGTGGGTCTTCAAAACCACTGGCAGGGGACTGAACTTAAAATAGCTGGTTGACCTCTTGAGTACAATGTGCATTCTATCATTATATGTCGGGCCGTCTGAGGAGATTTTTCAGGGCAGCTACATTTTGTCGAGGCTGTTATGTTAATTTTTGGGGGTTGTATTGAAATCGCAATGATTTGTAAGAAATTTGGTTGTCATGTGACTGAATCAGTACTGTCTGTGAAATATGTTGGGGAATGAAATGTTTGGTGTGGAAGGCATCTTTGAATTTGTTGTAGATGGAATTCCAAATCGTGATGTAGCAGTCTTTTAACAGCTGTTTGCTTAGGTTGAGGGTATGGATTTGAAATCTAGTGCGGTACTGTAGCCGACAGCGACCTTGGTTAGATAGCTGGCTCTTCTATTCTCTTGTACTCCTGCATCACCCTTCACCCAGTGGAGAGAGATTCTATTTTACCTATTGAGAGCGATGGCTTTTTCCAATGGGTTGAACAGCCAGGGGATGGATTGTCCTAATATCAGCTGTAGCAAGGAGTGCTGCCTTCGAATCTATATGTATGGCATATATCGACGTACCGTTTGTCTATTGTTATATCCATTCCACTGCCATGGTAATAACCAAAGTTCAGCCTGGCTGGGGCCTCTTATTTTCCATGTTTATGGGAGTGCTTAGTATTGTGACATTGTGGGTTCATAAAATTAAAAGTCAAGGTTGCAGAAATTCAAAAACTTGCTCTTTATTTCCATAGAAAGACAGTTTGTACACCCTTTTGCAGAAAGCTGACGTAACATAACCCAACACAATCTCTCGTCACTTCTGCACAATTAAATAGATTAGATTCTAATCTAATCAATTTTAGATCAGATTAGATTTTTATTGTGCATATTCCAAAATTTTACAATTTAAAGCTTTTGACTTCATTTATTCGTCTTTACCTTGTTGCTATCTCGGCTTACATGACACAATGGTCTTCTGCTCTGCTAGGTACCTCTTAACCTCCATGCCTCCTTGTTACTTAATTAGTCCCTTTCTGACCCCTCATCTTCCTTTCTTATATACTTTACATTTATGGCCAGATTTTGTTTTACTTTCTGTAATAACTCACCAATAATTCTTACCTTCTTTTCCTTCCTGCCCGTTAACATTTTTATAGCTAACTATCCTCTTCTCTACTTTCTCCCATTTTTCCTCCCAAACCTTTTTTTCTCCACATTGCAATCTCCTGGCATTCTGTTGCATAGTGTTCTATGCTTTCTTTCCCCCCACACAATTAACAAATTCCCTTTTCCCTACCTCTTATCCGTCTTAGAAATATTGTTCCTCTTCTCATCCAAGCTCGCTCGCTCTCTCTCTCTCTCTCTCTCTCTCTCTCTCTCTCTCTCTCTCTCTCTCTCTCTCTCTCTCTCTCCATCTCTCTCTTTTAATTAAAGTCCTCCAACATTAAGTCATACCGAACGATGAATGAAATGGTTGAAATAATGCTCAAATGAGTCCAGTGTCCATGGAGCTTAGAGCTCCGACATTCGTCTTTCAGTATAAGGGAAACCCCCGGATAAAATCTCATCTAGGTAACTCACCCTAACCGAGATTCAAACTCGGGACATCTTGTACAAGCTCTCTGTTGCCTGTTGCAGTAATCTACATATGCTTCTCGTCCCCAATTTATTTTTATTTGCTTGTAAAATTCTAATGATTTCATATTTTCTAGACTTCCCCATATTTCCTGTCTTTCTATATCTTCTGTTCTGCATTTTATCAATTTACCCACATCGCTTGTATTCCTTTCCTCTTAATCTCCATATATCTCCCATTCATATTGTTTACATAATTCCTCCTATCTCTGCCCACCAAATATTTGAGTTCACTAATCTTTTATTCTGTCTCATACATTATTTCATAACTACCCCTTCTTCTTTGGCAAAACACCTATACCAAAATTGTATTATTCTTTCCATTATTATTCCATTTCTTCTTGTCTTTCCTAATTCTACTAAAGCTACTTCCCTAGGTGCTGATCTTGGTAAATAAACAAAAGGGTTCACTTTCAAATCACAGCTACACGCGCTCAATTATCAGTTCCGATTACGGCTGACCCAACTGGCGATCCATGGCTTCTATTATAGCTCCACTCACTGTCCTAGAAATTTGTGGGATGTTCTCCAACAATCAAGACGGTACGAGAAAGATGAAACTTCCAGTCATTTATCTTTATCTGTTTCGACAAGCTTTTGTCTCCGCGCTGCACTATGTATTCCTTTGTGCGGGCCGGCAACAATGGCTCGCGGGACACCCAGCATGCGGACGGTTCAGAGACCTCATGTCAGGATCGTTGCCATATTGGGGTTCTTTAGGAATCTCAACCTGTACAGCGCACATCATCGTCCGAATCTGGAACTATTGGTTACTGCTAACTCCACCCAACATTTCCACATTAAGTTTTTTCTAGAAATATATTTCAAGATTTTATGTGTAAGTGTATGAACAACACATAAGTAAAAACTAAAATTTTGTCATTAAATTCAATATCTTCAGATGATGCGACAGTATTCTCTGCTGAATTTAAATACCAAGTTTAGTATTTGATCGAGTTTACGTGAACGTTTCTGTAAAAGAATTTCTTCTACATTTAGGTGGCTTCTAAAAGTCTACTTCCGGAGTAATATCGAAAACTAATCTTCGATAATAGTGAAATACTTCTTGGTAAGCGATAAAGTAATAACACTTCTAAATAAAAGAATCCACATTCCACAGATATATTATATTGAATTTTTCATTAGAACGAAATGCTTAAGCCATATATTGATGAATTTCTTATACAGAGCGAGCTGTTAAAATTAGCCACCATTCTTCTCTTTCGAAATTCTTGAACCCGTAGGGGGAACAAACCCCACTTTCATAATATTAGGCGCATCGGCATGAGATCTGCCTTCCTTCCCTGTGTATTGCACTTTAATTACAGCTGTACCACACAGATAGTAATTTATTATTTGATTTCAGTTGTAACTTTTCACTTTCTCCATTACGTATATTAAGTTGGGGATATATTGCATTCCACACAAAAATCCGACTTGAGGATTTCGCGAAAATGCATGTTTCGAGCTCCATTATGTCTAAAACAAGTATTATTACAAGAAAAAACCAATAGCATTAGAAAAAGATCAGGAGCTGCCAGAAAAAAAGTTCAACTCACAAAACACCGGAAGCATTCGATGCCGCTGCATTCAAAATATACGCTTTGATACCTCTGGCTTTACTTCAAACCAATGCGATTGATAGATGTTTTGCGGCTTGGCTTTATGCATGGTAGCCGAGCGATAAAACGCATGCATGTCGTAAATGGACCAACATGAGTTCAAGTCCTGGATTGCATGTTTATTTTTATGATTGTTACCTTAATAGCAATTCCTTATATTTTTCTTGCAGAACATAAATAATAGTAATATTTTAAACACATCCATTTATAGAAACGTTTTGTTCTTTTCAAAATTAATGCAATGTTATTAGAAAATTGCCTTAATATTGGTTGTGTAAACACTCGGGCTAATTCATTTGTTATGAATGGTGCTGGTATATAATGCGAAGTATCCTCTCGTGAAAAGTTTACTATGATATGATATATTTCTTGTACGCATTCCAAAATTTTACGATTTACAACTTTTGGCTACATTTATTTGTCTTTACCTTGTTGCTACCTTGGCCTACATGACACCCTGGTCTTTTGCTCAGCCAGGTAGCTCTTAACCACCATACCTCCTTGATTAATTAATTAGTCCCTTTCTTCCACCTCCTCTTCCTTTCTTACATTTTTTACATTTCGGACCCATTTTTCTCTTACTTTCTGCAAGAACTCAACCAATACTTCTTACCTTCTTTTCCTCCCTGCCCGATAACATTTTTATAGCTACTATCCTCTTCTCTTTCTCCCATTTTTGTTCCGAGTCCTTTTTTCTCCATATTGCAACCTCCTCGCGTACTGTTACATAGTGTTCTATGCTTTCTTTTACCCCACACAATTCACAAATTCCCTTTTCCCTACTTCTTATCACTCTTAGAAATATTGTTTCTGTTCTCATCCATGCTAACCCTTCTCTCTCTTGCCTATTGCAGTAATCTACATAAGCTTCTCGTCCCCAATTTCTTTTTATTTGCTTGTAAAATTGTAATGATTTAATATTTTTTAGACCTCCCCATGTTTCCTGTATTTCTATATCTTCTATTCTGCATTTTACTAATTTACCCACATCGCATGCATTCGTCTCCGTTAATCTCCATATATCTCCCATTCCTATATTTTCCATAATTCCTCCTATCTCGGCCTACCAACTATTTGAGTTCTCTAATCATTTTCGCTGTCTCATGCATAACTTCATAATTTCTCCTTCTTATTTAACCGAACACCTATACCAAAATTTTATTACTCTTTGCATTATTAGTCTATTTCTTCTTGTCTTTCCTAATTGTACTAAAGCTACTTACCTAGGTGCTGACCTTGGTAAGCCTAGTAGGTCTTTACAAAACCTTCTGTAGTTTTGGTCCACCGTTTTGTTTACCTCTGTGGCCCCAGAATTTGATCTCATCCATGCCCCGCAGAATGAGGTCAGTAATAGGAGCAGAGGGTTTAAACAGCCGCTACTAAGTCAATTTCCAGTTTTATTTGGCTTCACACATAGGAGTAAAATATTTATTTAAAAGACAGAGTAGAGTATATCAGTTTTAATGTGTGAGCCATTAAACCAAGTAGGCCTTAGCAATTGGAAGTTATATTAAAAAGTACTTAATACACAATTCGTATTTCTACTATTAAAAATTCAAAAGTGATGTTTGGGATTCGAACCATTTTAGGTGTAGCTCTAATATACTTGACTATAACCACTCGGCTATCAGTGCACGTTTAGCAACAAGACTCAATTGTGAGAGGATTCAGTAGAACGAAGCTAAAGAAACGTGGAAATGAAATAAATGCTACCAGAGTCTGCACATTGTTTCCGATCAAGCGTGAAAGTTCTGTGTGTGAGCGAATTGCGTAATTGTAGTACGAAAGGTTGTATATAGATGCCAACTTCTAATTAAATGCAAAATAGCATGAAGTATGCTATACGAAAGAGCTTAAGAATATTCCATTTCAAATTAGCTTTCAATCTGAATTTGATTTGGATCCCAGTAGGAGGGTCCTGGATGCAGGCGGTAAAGCTTCCAGGAAGGACGCAGCTTAAGGACTTCCACCAGGTTCAGGGAGAAATATTTCCAAAGCGTAAATTCAATTGCCCTGCTGCGACATACCAACCGCCACCACATGGCCCTGAAGCCCTAAAATAAATAAAATGATAAGCATGAAAGGGAATTATAGAGGTGGAGAATGATGGGCAGGAAGTTTGGGACAGAATGATAACACAGGGCAACAATGAAAATGTTTCGGGACTAAAATAGTGAATTTACATGTATTTCCATCTGTTGAATTAAAAATTACCATATATGTGATGGATTAGCTCTTGTTTCGAAGTTAAAGTGGCATTTCATAATTTAGAGTGAAGATTTTAAATTTGGGGTTATTTTTTTGGGAGTTGGCACACCTGTCAACTAACAAAACACAATCAGAGAGAACTTTTGGATATTAAGTGATGCAAAAGTTAAGATATTTTTGTCGGACCACAAATAAGAGAACTTTTAAAGGATCCTGCATTTGACCAAATTTTGGAGAGGAAGCCTTCAAGGGGTTTTTATGGATTTTTAGGCTCCTGCAAAAATTACGTAACCTTGGATGCAATGTCCCTTATGATCCATTTTCTGCACTCCCACCTAGGCTTTTTCCCTCCTAGTTGTGGAGCTGTTAGTGATGAACATGGAAAGAGATTCCATCACGACATTTCTGTTATGAAACAAATATATCAGGGCCGTAGGAATGAAGTAATGCTTGGTCTTTGTATAGGGATTCTGCGGAACTCCATCACAAGAGGCAAGCTAAAATACCTCGAAGTCAATAGGCCACCACATGATTCTCTTCAGACACAACTATCTGCGAAGAATTTTTCCAGCAATTTAGAACTCTTAGCATGTAATTACCAGTTAAAAAAATCAAATGAACTTTCATTGTTGTTAGCATGTATGTAATTAAAATGTATGTATACTCTTCTCTCAACCCTTTAATATGTAATACTTCCACATTGTGTGTATCATAGAAACTAGAGCTAATAAAATTGTTCATTGTCATATTTGTTTTTCTCAACCCAAAATTAGTAGGAATTGTCTCACGAAGTACTCGAAACATTCAAAAATTATTATTTTGTTGCTCAGTGTAATCACTCCAACCTTCGACAACTAATCCAGGGAAACCGTGAGAACGTTCTGGTCAGAACAAATGAAATCTAACCACGTTACTGCTGAGCTAATTTACCCGGCAATAGTGTTTATAGTAACTATACACAAATAGCAGATCTGGAGTAAGTCATACGAGTGTACCATTATAGTAATTTCAGTTGTCCATCTGCTGTATCTACCACGTAACTCTGGAGAAATGAAGGTATTAGTGCTGTTGCTGTATTTACTAAGTCTGGCTTATAAATTGTCGTGCATGGCTTGAACGAAATCGGAATGAAAGCAGATTTACTGCATTACGATTTACCGTTAATGCCCGTGAGCCATTTCAGCGGCAGTGGAAGCGTTTACTGTAAAACATCTTTCTTAGGTGTAAATGTTTGCACATTTCTCACACTCTACTTCTACCAATTAATGCATACACTAATAAATCTTGGCAGACTCTATATTTTCCCTCTACGTAATGGAGCAATACATTTTTGCCTAAGCTCGTTACGAGCCGAAGATTAATTAGTTGGTTTCCAGTAAATGTATTGGAGATTTTTCTTTACTCTTGGGCCTCGTAGCTTAGTAACACAACAGCAATATGCTTAACAACGTGTTCGATTTAGTAATTCAAGTTTATAGCAGCTTTTTTCTAAAAGTACAGTATAGTCATAGTTATAAATTTTAAGGGATAATCTGTATAAACCAGAAAAAATAAAATAGAATTTTTATGTACTAGCTGAAACCACATTTTAAAATTATTATTCTGAAGATATATTACTGGAAGGTTTTTAGTGAATCTTGTTCTTCATACCCCTTGATTGTAATTTAAAGGTATGTGAAACGTTTTATATCCCAAAAACAATCTTTTGAACTATTTTGAAAGCACTGTAGTCCACAAATGCCTTTAAACACATAAATCCGCTAATTGGAGCATAGAAAGTGCTTAAAGATGAACAATAGTTTATCCCTTAGAGTGAATTTATGATACTTTTTGAGAGAAGGATCAATGTACCTTAAAATCTTAATTTCCTTTTAAATTCTGACATGGAGCTTTAGAGTTGATTAGTAGCTTTTCTGCGTACTTTAGGAATGCGAGAGCGAAACTAAAATAATACATTATTGAGACATTAAGGAAATATGGGTAAAGGGTACACAAAAATCAAGGTCTTACAGTAATATAAGTTAAAACCTAAAATTATTTATAGTGAAATATAAAATACATTACAAAATTTATAACTTGATTTAATAAAACGCTTCGGTTATTTACAAGATTAGAAGCAGGCGTGTTTAGTAATTGAACTTGCAAGAATTTTTAACAAATACAAAGAAATTCTCAGGCAATTCTTAAAGTTTCAGTGTTCAATAACAGACTTGTAACTAGACATCGTATTTGCATACAAGAGCATTTGTATTTATTTGTGATATGCAATTAAGCTTTTTGTATGTCTTATGTTAGTATGTTTCTAAGGCACAATGGTATTTTTCCAACGTGTCACACCTTTCATATCTTTTTTGTAAATCAAGCACATAATTACGTATTTTAAAGGTTAATTTTAAAATTAATATTTAAAAAAAATGACAAACATTTCTAGTTATTAAAACAACAATATACAGGTTTAAGGTAAAATTCGGTGTATTCCTTGAAGTATCCAGGATAAGCAAAAACTTATGTTGTGCCGGCCGGCACTGGCCGCGCACTTCACACCGAACTATTGTTAAACTGGTGTATAATGGTTTGCGCCTACAACACTCACAGACATAACAGAGTTCCAGGTTACGGGAACGGCAGCCAATGAACTGACTTACAGTTGCCCCGTTTAACAATTCAAATTTTAATTAAATACTGTAAAATTTTACAGATAATACAATATTCAACAATATGCGTTCTCTCACAGCAACACAGGAAAACAAAAGGAATCATAATCATTAACAAAGCTACTCTTGAAAACACAAACAATTTGGCTGAAACAAAAATTTAACCAAGTTAACTAGGGCCCCGAAAAACATTTAACTTTAAGAGAAACGCAAGCAAGCAGTCACCCCTATAGGGCCAGAACTTGAAAAAACACAATAACTTCTGGTCCTGGAACTGACATAATTTAGCCCGTTTGAAACCCAAACAAAGATCCCGAGAAGGCGATCAGAAAGACCACTAAGACAAAAATTATTAAAGCCAACAAGTGAGACAGGAACACTTACCCAAGAGCTTAATTCACCCGACACCAGACAGAGACTGTCCTCCCAACTGGAAACGGTAACGTAAGAAAGACATTCGTAAACCCGCGGCGCTCAAAGGGAGAATCCGAAGCAATCCCACACGTAAACAGCTTCGAATCGGGAAAACAAGGAAATGAGTGCCGGAAAAAAAAAAAAAAAAATAGCGGCACATTGTAGTTTAGAGAGAATTCCAAGAAAGAAGGTTCTATATACCAATCGGGATGGCTCAGGCGGTTTCATCTGTGGGCCACATTTGGGGGTTCCGGGTTCGATTCCCTTGGCCACCCTTGCCGAACCTTGTTTTCTTTGAGTTTTTCCCGGGTATTCAGACGAATCAAGGTAGGATAGTTACATTTCCCGAATTTCCTGTTCCCCCATTTCATCTCCATTATCATTTCACGCCATCTTTCATCTGGTAGTCTTTAACAGGGCAGAAGGCGTTGCATGGCAGCATAATGTGCTCTTGGCAAACACTTCCTCCTTCGGTTGGAAGGTCTCCACTCTGGCCGTTTCAGGAGCACGGTGGGTGGGACACCGGTTGTACTGGCCTGCCGGGGAGTTTACAATTTATCGATTGTAGGTACCCTGCTTTCTGCACCGTCGTGACTCCATGGTTTGACCGCCCTTTCTCCTCTTGCCTCATTCTTCCTCCCGGGAATTTCCCACTTGGAGCATAGGTGCCGAAAAAACCTCCCCGTAGATTAACGCAATTCAATCCAGAAGGAGGTATTTCCTATGGATAAGTATCTTCAACCTGATAACGTAGGCTTTTCTGCATAATCCTGCGCAGTCGCACAGTGGGCTAGGGCATTGTGCTATCGTTCATGGAATGCTCCCGAGTTTGAACCCAACCTTGGGGATTGCGGATTTTAAGGCCCATGTATTGGACCGGTGCCTACTCGGCATCATGAGTAAATTGAGGAGCTACGCTAGGTAGCGAACCCTGGTCTGGAAAGCAAACATTCCGTCTGGAAGTGCCATTATGCTGACCACATCTCCTCCCGGTATCGTTTGGATGATCCCCCATCTCTGCCTTGGTTATGTGAGCGTGAGGCCGGCAGTCGGGTTGGCAGGCAATTGCTCGTCTGCGAGCTGTTGTGCCGTGAATTATATATTCACGACGCGAGGAAGAATCAACATTTTTAAGTACCAAAAATCTATTATTTCATTTACATGCTTTTCTCTACAAATTCTTGTACCTACCTACTTCACAATTAATCAACTAAAACATTGCACAAATTGTTTCGTTGTCTATTTTCTTGTACCTACAATGGGAGTAGAGGAATTCACTAGGCCTTAGATGATAGTCGAAGTTCTAAAAGCGGGTTACTATGTGATGGTTTTGAAATTCTGTTCCGTTTGGATGGTAAAGAGAGAGGAGAGCGAGAGAGTGGAGGAGTAGGATCAGAGAGGAGAAATTATGATTTTAAAATGCAAACATATAACAGTGGTATATAACAAACTGTGTTTTAAAAATATGTACATTTTTTGTTGAGTAAAACATTTTATTGGCTGGCCCCGTAGCTCAGTCGGTAGAGCACCTGCCTGCCGTGCTAGCGGTCCCAGGTTCGATTCCAGGTGGTGAGAGTGGGGATTTTTCTTAATCGAGATAATTCCTCACCTTCCTCAGAGTCCGGAAGTATGAATGAGAGTGCGAATGTGTGCGTGATCCAATGATGAAAAGAAAACAACAATGAATTCAAGTTAATGTTCCAAATGAAAAGGCCCACCAACATGACCATTGGAGTTAAAGGCGGGATATAAGGGGAACCAGTAAAAAAAAAATCTATTAACGGTTTACCAGTCATGTCAAAATAGTTTCAAATTAAGAGGATCTCTGAGGCTACTTTCAGAAAATTCAAGATACACTTTCATTTGTTACGAAAATGTCTTACTTATAATTATGGTAATTCAATTAATATAAAAATAACCCATAACGCGACAGCCCATATAGGGCCAAGGCTGGCCTCACGCCCACATACGCAAGGTAGAGGGGGGCGATCGCCCAGCCAATACGGGGAGGAGATGTGGTCAGCATCGCGCCACCTCCAGCCGAGAATTTGGATTTCGTGACCAGGATCGCTTACCTACTGTAAGCTCCTCAATTACCTCACGAAGCTGAGTGGGCACCGGCCTTATATCCGGGACATGAAATCCGCACCCCAGGGATGGGATCGGTCCCGGGCCGTATTTGGTGGCAAGGAGCCAAGTAATGATGCCTTAGCTACTACGCAACGGCGCAAGATGTTCAATTAATAGGGCTAGGGCACAAATTTTTAGACAAATAAAAGTTTTCCAAAAGGTAAGAAAGAAGGAAGGATATATTAATTGAGTGGGAATGCACAGAACTCCTAGTATATGTAAAATATATTTAGATGTGTTTCGGGTGAAATTTTGGTATAGATTTTGGAATCCAATATACGTTATATTTGCTTAACTTACTTTAAGCACATAGTAAAGAAAGTAGTCAACTATTTGGTACATTATTTATGTTTATTTTCAAAATTATATATATTTTAAAGAGAAAATAATAATGCATATATTTTATATATTTCATTGCATACAACTCTGCTATTTATTTGTTACACATTTGATTAAAGCAACAAAAATGCTGACCACTGAACTAAGTGGTTAAGATATTTTACTTTTAAAAAAAGAAACGTTTCAACATTGTTTAATCTTGGAAGTTGCGTTGAAGATGAATGACATGTTTGGAATAATGCTAAAACAATCTCGGAATACAAATGGCCTTAAATTGCATTTCGTCTCGGTAGCCTAGATGCTAGCATGTCTGCCTCACGTTCAAGAGGTCGCGAGTTCGAATTTCTGTCAGGGTGAGTTATCTGGATAAGGACTTTTTCGGGGTTTCCCTTTTCCTGAAATACGAATGTAGGGTAACTCTAAGCCTAATGGACCCCGGGTTCATTTGAGCATCATATCACTCATTCATTCATAATAACATTGGAGGACGTAAATAAAAATTAAAAATTAAACAAAAAAGGTTAACTTACACGTCTTTTTAGGATTAGGGGAAACTATGTAAAAACTTCATATCCAGGGAATTTGCCCTAACTGAGATAAGAACTCGGGATCTCTTGGATATAAGGTAGACACGCTACCGCCACCACCATAGGCTCTATCGTATTTTAATTAAAATAGTTGAGTCATTTTCCAGGATCGAGGATGAATTTCGTGAAAGACTTTTGGTCATAAACTTTAAAGGAGCTGAACTGAAGCAAATGTAGTATCTGTTTAATCTTTCCTTTTTTTTTCGTTAAGCTGACCTCACCACACAAATGCGCACAGAGAATGTTTTCTGAAGTGGTTCTATTCTTGTAGTTGCAGGATCCAAATGTGTATGAAATGTCGATTCTAATTGTTTTGGTGAAACGGTGTACCTCCTCTGTTGAAATAAGTAAACGGTAGCACAGTTAAAACGTTAGAATTTCAAATGTTTCTTATAGGTCGGGAATAACTAGTGGTTCCCTTCCCTAAATTTTAAAATGTTAACGTTTGTGCTGCACAGCATTTCACTAAAAATATTACGAAATTAAACAAAATCTCTTATGTTATTAATTCACACTGTGTTTTCTACTCACTATAGTTTATCTTATATTAGTTTTGAGAAACCATTCTAACGAAAGCTTACTTTTACACTGAGTGTAACCTTTATATAAATAGGTCCATTACGCATTTCGTTAGAGCTACTAGATGAAAGCGAACCGTAATCAAATGTTTAAAAACCGCAACGCTATACATTGCGCTACACATTTCATTTGTAAGAAATAACCGAGTGGCGACAGCACAATAAAATCAGAAATTACTGGCAATTGAAACCGATATTGGCGTATATCTCGCATGGTTAATGCTGCAAAAAATAAAACGTTTAAAAACAATATACTCTTTTAGTGTATACATTATTTCGTATGTCTGATGTTTTATTACTTATCGAGTTACTGAAAGTTCGTTCCCAATGAAGGGACCATCATCGGATGCTTGCAGAAAATTCAAGATATGCATTTTATTTTGTATTTATATTTTTAAATCCCCAGAGCCATACTTGAGAAAATACAAAGTTTCGAAAAAATATTCCGTGTGACGGATAGTTTGGATTAGGTGATTCTCTTGAAAGATTCCTGTTCGTCTTAAAAATATACTGAACTTACAAAAAGCAACTTCATCATTTATCAGAAGTTTTGTTTTTCAGTTGTCCTGTTCACAGACAAGTACACAAACTTTTTTCTAAATATATTTTTGAGGAAGCCTCAGAATATTTCTTTTACATAAAATCTCGACATAAAATGATTGTATGGAATATAATACTCTCCCTAGTTATTGTAAATATAGATATAACTAAGAAATTATAGTTAATTCTCAAAATGCACGGTAGAAAATTGGGACAAACTGGATGACAAAATTACATCCATAAAATATTAACAGAGAAGCGAAAAAAGAGAATTAAAAACTTAGGGAAGTTTTTAGAAATATTAAAGAAAGATGGTTCAAGAAAGTAAGAGACAAGAAAAGATAAACAAGAAAGAAAATTACCGAAGGAAACAATAAAATGTTTAAGTGGTCATACTTATACAGATTTAGCCAACCTATACATGGGATTGATTGATCCTTCCGTCCAGTGGCTCTAACCCTTTACAAAACATTAAGTTCCTCAACTGACTTCCACGTATTTCTTATGACCCGCATGTTTTTCCACCGAAATTGTTATATATACTTTTTAGATGCAATGCAGTGGCCGTTTCCACCCTCCATGCGGGATGGCAGTAATATCTGTGGCCATGGAATCGAAATTGTAGGTTCGATTCCTGTGTCTAACATAGACCATGGATTTTTTGAGGTTTCTCCAGCTCACTAGGCAAATTTTCAGCTTCATCTCACTTATTTCGTTTCATTTTTCAACCTGGTTACCTCTTGAAGATTCTAAGGTTGGAGGGAATTTGGGAGTGCATGCCGGGAGAACTGTTCTTTGTAAAAGGGGTGTAAAAGGGGTGAAGGGAGCCAGTTTCAGAGCTACCAACGGGGAGTTTAAATATGTCAGGGACACTGCCTTTTCTCTCTTCAGTCTGGCCACCCTTAGTATTTTCTCTCCTCACACCTCCCTCCAGGGAGGCGTCCCCTCAGATTCAAAGGCACAATAGTACCTCGACCCCTGAAACCCAAGGACTCGCTCTGGGTTCAATGAATTAAATGTGAAAATAAAGTTAATAATGTAAACAGGTACTAATAAAAAACAAAAATGTGCAGGCAAAGGCAGCCTATTATGACCAAAATGCGAGGGTAAAACACCTTCCGGTTGGATATTGATTAAGCAACAGGCGTCAGACACAGTTGGCGACGCTGTTTACATCCACCTGACAGGTGTAGGGTGCAAATGAAATATTACCCTGAAATGAAGAACGTTCCGGCTTCTTGTTGAGGCCGTCATTTCAAAGGTCAGTTCTTTTCAATCCTCCCAATTAAAACCGTGATTTATCCTCTTTCGGAGCAGTATCGTGTACAAGCCCATGTACACATCCGCCCCCCCCCTCCAGTCCGTGTTTGCGTACATCGGCACAGAAAGAGAGAGACAGAGCGTGGATTAAAAACAACTAGAGGGTGAAATCCCCCTATCGTTAATTAAACATGCAACTGGGATGCTAGACGGTCACGTTCAATTGGGCTGCAGAGTTCATCCTAGAATTCCTTCTCTTCTATTGCGAGATGAGCATGCATTCAGGCGTACAACGTGATCTCGTGATCCGCTCCCGGTCGCCATGGCGCTTTTATGAAAACAAACGCACATCGCATGCGAAACTCCGACCATTACTGACGTGATATAAACGCACTCTCTGAGAAAATAGAGGAGGCAGATACGCACAATAGGTGGACAAAGCATTTGGATTTCGGACCAGCCTGCAAAGTAAGATAGAGTTTACAAGGGCAGAAAATACATACAGCAGCGATTAAAAGGTGTTTTATTCCAAACAATATTGAAGCATTTTACAGGCTATAGACAGTCATGGTGTAACTATTTTCGTAATAATGCAACAGATGATTTAGAGATTACTGATAAAGCGACAGAATATATCTAGGCCTCAAGTTTTGAAAGTATTCTAAGGTTGAAATATCCTTGACATATAGTACATATTACTCTAGTATGTCCTTCTCTACCTCCAACCACGATATTTGATTCCCTCTTCTTTCTCTTTGTCACAATATTGTTTCACATTCTTTTCGACACGCCTCTACGTTTTGCCTTGTACTAAGGAGGGGAGGGAATATATATTCACACCTTCGGAGAACTCTTTCTAGGTCTGGATTAAATAGATGAGGGGTCGGGAAGTCGTAATGCAAGGATTATATCATCACCATCTATGCCCGTGGTAAGTGAACAGCAGCTGCATTTCCTCGTAGCCATATTTTGCGTCAGTGATGTAGCAGTTGAAACGTTAAGGCGTTAATGCATTACTTCTGGAAAGAAAACATAATTAGCAACATTTAGTGGGATCAATATAATTATAAAAGTGTAGAGTCAAACTGAAAAGTTAATGCCATAGCCGTGATTTGAACCACGGATCTTCTGGTCTCCGTCCTGCCTCTGTTAACCATTGAGCTACTATGGTCAACGTGTCAGAATTAAATTAAATTATATAGTAAACCATAAACATCTGATTATCTATGTACCAGAATAATAAACCAGGAAACCGGGGAAAATACGAGTTAGTTGGAGAATTTAATGCCATGCTGGCACGTTGAATACAGTAGCTCAATGGTTAAGAGTGGCTGGACGGAGACCAAAGGATATGTGATTCAAATCCCGGCTATGACATTGAATTTTTCAGTCTGACTCTACCCTTTCATGGTGCGTCCTACACACGGCTTGCCCGCTTCGGTAGGGTAAATGGTAGAATGTCTGCCTCACGTTCAAGAGGTCCCGAGTTCGAATCTCGGTCAGGGTGAGTTACCCGGGGTATTCCCTTATCCTTGCAGATAATGTCGGGTAGCTTTAAGCTACATGGACCCCAGACACATTTCAGCATCATTTCACCCATTTCATTCACCGTCCGATGTGACTTAACGTTGGAGGACGTAAAATTACAAAAACAATTTCCATTATAATCATAGTTCTCACCAATAAAATTTTCGTAGTTTACAAAGCATTTGGAATTTGGGGAATTTCCGTTTGTCACTAATCACAATGTAAGTGAGTTACAGAGGCATAAAATAATTAGCTGTTGTCACGTATATATTATTCTAATAACTATATTTTAATAATTACTTTTGAAATTAGTCACTCAATGACTTACCTAGTACCGGAAGTAAATCGTGCTTGGAACATTGAGAACCACGTGTAGTACAGTAGAACTGGATTGGCCTCTATTAGTAGAACGGAAAAGCGAGTCATTCTGCAAGATGCAAGCATAACAGTCGCATGTATGTAAGCTGACCCTCTCGTGTTGCAGAATCAGTTATAGTAAAGTATTCTTAAAGTGGTTTGTTTGCGTTGTGATGTAAAGTGAACGTTTAAAAAGAATGCATTACACCCTATGGTGTAATAAAGGATATTTCATGTGTGTAAGTAAGCAATGAGTTTTTTCTTAATTTAAACATGTTGTGCAGCATAACCCCGGGTTCCTCTCGCGTAGCGTTCCCCACTGTTTAATTTAGTAAATTGTTCTAACCTTTTATAATTATTCAAAATGTAACTATAGAATGTTAAAATATTAAGTCTAAGTGAACGTGCAACTAAGCCATCGAGTTCGACTGATACTAATACAAAGTTGTATATAATTACATGAATTTCACTACTCGTTAGGCTTTTTAGTAAGCAAATATTTATGGCAGTTACACATAGCGGATAAGTTAATTCTACAACAATATATGTAAACAACACCTGAAAACATGACACTTTTCCGTATTTCTTGTCATGTTTCGTACTGAAGTGAATCTGAGTTTAAAATGTGTAATAAAATAATGGTACATACCATAACAATTATACTGGCGTTTCCTTCTGTTGAATACTAAGTAATCACATTTCAATTTATTACAAAAAGAAAACGTTTTCTTATGGTGCGCCGCATCCCTAGCTCAACCCACTGTTTCCACGTAAGAGGATAGCAAATCAATTTGAATAAGCCACGTAAGTACAAGGGGTAATTGAGGCGAAATGCTTGTTTCGCTCAATAAGTACCAGTTCCCAAACCATGACGTGTATAGTAACACCGGAGAAAGTGTGCAAGAAAATGCTTCTGACGTCTAAGAAAGTGATCGATTCACCTCGTTTGGGAAGATCATCAGACTTCTTTAATCCCTATTTGTCTCGAGAGGTAGTCCATGTGATGAACTGTGACTGTTGAATCACTCTAAAACATTTGTATTTCATGATAAGTTGAAAACGCCGCTAATTTACATACCAAATGAGCGGCGTTTTCAACTTATCACTCACATACCAAATGATTACTTAGGATATATTTCACTTAAAAAAGGTAAAATTATGAGACTGAGTAATGATTCAGAGGAATGAATGTATAAATGATGATTATGATGGTGGCGAGAAAGAATGACGTATTTAATATTCAACATTGTGTACCGTATGCTCCATTCAAAATCTGCATAAGACATTTTATTGGGAATTTATATTTTGAGGTTTCTTAAATAAAATAAGATTTTATAAAAGGAATCTGTATTAACAGCATAATTAACAATGAAATGTGACGTAATTAAACTTTATATTTAAGTTTCATTTTGAATTTTTTCTAAATGGCTTTAACGGTCTTAATTAAAACTCAATAAGTTAAAGTCATGTGTGGCAGGTATATGGAATTTCTGACAAAATGCATGCAGAATTCGCTCATTCTAAATGAAATCTGCACAATTCTATTAAAAATAGTTGGCTTCCAAAGACAGTTTATTTTAAGTTAATGTTATTGTGGCATATATGGCACATTGCTTATTGGAGTATTGGTTTAATTTTTTAAATACTTTCTCCTGTTTTGAAGTACTTTCTCCTTTCTCCTTTTCTCCACTTCCATCAACTGCAAAGTTAAAATTTAGGAACCCACTTTAAAGATTTTTGGGTTTGCTATATCCCCTTTGTAGCTATTAATTTACGTAATGATGACGCAATTTCTGAAAACTCGATCATTATGAAGAGAGTGGAAAGTGAGCGTTTTAAAATTATTATTATTTCTTTACAAAATATTTGCACAGAAAGTCGTGTAAATACAACTTTTTATTTGAATCAACAACTTGATAGTGACAAAGGCATTAATAGAACTTTAAATTCTGCAACAGAAGCAACTGATTTATGCAAAAAATATGCAATATTAATTCCAGGTTCCTGGTTCCTTATTCTGGTACACGGATATCAGAAGTTATCGTTTATATAGGGTGTTTCAAATGCACCTCATCGAACTGAGGGGATTTTGTTAACACGCTCACTCACGTCAGTTATGTTGTCAATGGACAGCATATTGACTTCACTTCACAAGCACAGCACAGTATTAATTTCACTTTGCTAAAGCATCTTTCTCACTATGGTATTCAAGCTGAAGGAGGAAGGAAGGACGATGTCTACCTCCTTGAAGGTCAGTGCTCCTCTGTAGTCTCGTTACCAAGTTAACCACGCACATATGCGTTCGAATACACTGCGTAGATTCATTTGAGACACCCGTTATTTTCGTTGAAAATTTGACATCGTGTTTTTGGGTGGAATACAATAGCTCCCAACTTACTAAAGCGGCACCTAGCAATGCAGTTCGCGGTGATCTGTACGACTCCGTTCCAGATGTTGCATGTTTGACCCGCGAAAACAGCATTTGACTCTGGTTTTTGTGGTTTCTTCATGTCATAGAAATACTGGAATTCTTTCTCTAATACTACGATTTGCTCTCGTCATTTTCCATACACTCCATGTCCTTTTAGGTGCTGCTGGCTTCGTAGTGACTGGCAGTGCCGGATAGATAGCGCGGAGTTATGCGCAGTCTAAAGAATATGAAAACTTAAGAGCTGTCAAGACGACATGTCGTTCATTCACTCCTCTGGAGTGAATTTGTCCTACTGACTATATCATTAGATTAAGGGGTGCAACTTATTGGCTAAAGAAGGTAAAATATGGGAATGTTTTTAAAATTATGGGGAAAAGATGCTATACTAAGAAGCAAGTGATAAATTAGTTATTACAAGAATGGCAAGAAGAGTGGGATAATGCACCTGTAGGAAAAAGGGTACATGATTTATTTCGGGGCATTAAAGAGGGGCTAAAATTGGAACATATAAAACCAAGAAAAAGATTTGTTCTTTTCGTTACAGGATGTGACCCATACAATGTATATTTAAAAAGAATAGGGAAGAAAAATCAGATTTATGTGAGCAATGTAACTGTTTAGATTCGCCTGAACATGTTATTTTTGAGTGGAATAAATATAGTGAATTAGTAGGAGATTCGAATCTCGGTCAGGTGAGTTACTTGGATAAGGTTTGTTCCGGGATTTTCCCTTATCCTGAAAGATGAATGTCGGGTAACTCAAAGCTCTAAGGACCCTGGGCTCATTTGAGCATCGTTTCACCCATTCCATTCATCGTCCGATATGACTTTACGTTGGAGGACCCAAATTACAAAAAACGGTCGAAGGAAACTTCAAGGAAAATTTATGGAACATTTTAAGAGATGCAGAAGATTATGTACATTTAGAAAATATGTCTCAAATAATATCCGTTAAGGTGTTGGAGGAATATATGACCCGCGACAAAATATTTCAAGAAAGAAATGTAAGAACATTTCAATCTATGAGAAAAGAATATAACTTAAGAGATCGTCGGAGGGAAATAGGACCAAGAAAAACTGAAGATACAGATTATCAGATTTGAAGACCTGATTTAAGATGCCAATTATGGACATCAGAGAGAAGACAGAAAGACAGAAAGACCATAGACAGAAAGAGAATACCAGGAGAGAGAAGATATCTATGGAGAGTATCAGAGCGGACAGGTGCAATTGATTATGCAGAAGCGGAGAGATGACTACCCGGATGTATGGAACTGACGAACCAGCTCCTTCTACTGATGCCAGTCCCTTTAGGAGATGGATACTAGTAGGAGGAAGCTTTGGATACCAGTTGCAGAAGAGGAAATTTTAAAACTGTAGGAAACAGTCTTTCGTAGCTTGCTATAAGAAATAAAGCTGTAGTAGAAATGTAGATTTGATTTATATTGTTGGTGTAGAAGTAAAGTAGAAAAGGACTGTTTTAGATAGATCAGACGAATAAACATGTAAGGTTACTGGAATCTAGTAATCTGTAGGTTTATTTAGTTCGTTAAGGTAGAAAATATATTATATCTGAAACAATTTGTAAATTGATTTGTGTAATGTAATTTAGAAGTTAATAAAGTTAAAAATGAAGTTTGAATAATAAGGCCCGGTTCAGATTCCAGAAACTGGGCTATTAGATATGCAGATTTTATTTTATTTTATTTTTTATTTTTACTCCTCTGGTGGCTCCAGAAATGGAACGAGTAGCACACGTTTGAAAATGTTAGGGACTCCCGGGTTTATATTTGGCCTTCTGTGGTTGGTCTCTTCACTTGATCCCTTCCTCCCGGCGAGGAAGGATTTGTTTGTAACTTATCTATCCCCTTGCCCTTATAAAACACGCAGAAGAGAAGGTAACAGAAAGGTGTACAAAAATTATACAACCTGTACAGGAAAACGCCATCTTTAGTCAAAAGAAATACAACCAATATTTCCTGTCATATTCAGTTCCATAGGCAGAGATTACTTGCTTTTTTTCTCTCTCTGCTGGAATTTGTTAATGGTCTAATTTCAATAAACGATAACGAACAATGTATGTTGAAACAAGTGACAAATTGGTGGCGGAAAATCAACAGACTGATTAGAGAGCCAGATGAAGGTGGATGGCTTAGCATCATTGCGATTACATCGAGCGAACGAGAGTGAGAGAGAGAGAGAAAGGGAGGCGGATTATTTATTAACGAGCTGCGCGGGGGACGGATGATTGGTTTTTGTGCGAGCATATAACAAAGTGCATACCCCTCGTTATTACAGCTGTAACTACCACCCACCTGACAGCCCTGGTGTGGACGTTTTATATTCCTTTCACTTCTCAAGAGACATTCATTTAATGTGGTAAATTTCGCTCGATCAAATAATAATTATAATCATAATAAAGGCGTCCCTTACACCTATTCCAAAGAGGGAGTTCAAATAACAGAGTGAGCTTATTTCATCAGGAGATAAAATAAAAAATATTTTAATTACCCTGTTATCCAATTAGGAATTTTTGGGAATGGATTCATCGTTTTCCATCAAATATTAAGAAATTATGCCCGGGTGTTTATGCTAGGGAGCAAACTGCACATTTAAGGTTAATATATTATACGAGGGCTGTTCAATAAAGAATGATCATTGAACAGTCATAACTTCTCGCACTAAAATTCAATCTTATATTCTGTTAGCTTAATATGAAACAAACCTTCCGTAGTAGTTTCATGGTTGGTACCCCTGGTTCCCGCCTGTGAGAACCAGGCAAGTTCAGACATGTTCAGTATCACCTACCGCTGTAATGGAGGTAACACGCGGGGAACAATACGCGGCTTTGAAATTCTGCTTTCATCTCAAAAGATATTCAGTTGAGTCCTATACAATGTTTACAGGAAGCCTATGGAGACTTCGTTCTTCCTTACAGCACAGCTCGAAGGTGGTTTAAAATGTTTAAAGAGGGGAGACAATCAATCTCGGAGCAAGTTGGGCCCAGTGCTCTAGTTACTGCTCTTACGGAAGAAAACATCAATACTGCTTCTGCCATTGTGAGAGAGGATCGACGAATAACCTTAAGATTACTTTCTGAAATACTGTACGTTTCATTGGGTCCCATCCACGCGTTGGTGACAGAAACATTACGCAAGAGACGTGTTTGTGCGCGATGGGTTCAGAAACTGTTGATTCCCGAACAAAAGGACATTCGCTAGCAGGTCTGCATACAGTTAAAGTTGAGGTCAGAGGAAGATCCGGAGTTTCTTTCAAACGTAACCACTGCTGATGAAACTTGGCTACATCATTTTGATCCTGAGAGCAAACAGCAAAATTCAGTGTGGAAATCTCCTTCATCACCAACCCCCCAAAAGCAAAAGTTGTTGCTTCTCCTGGGAAAGTTATGGTCATCTCGTTCTTTGATATTTATGGAATGGTTTATCAGCATACCTGCACACACATCAAACAGTAACTGGAAAGTACTACAAGGATGTGCTCATTGTAAGTCCATATGAGGCGCAAAGGACCACATTTCCGTTAAGTATGCTGGATGCTGAACCATGATAATGCGCGGCCGCATATTGCCAATGTTGTTGCTGAATATCTTGCAAAAATCAACGTGAAGTGCATCCCTCACCCTCCCTCTAGTCCGCATTTAGCCCCATGAGACATTTTTCTATTCCCTAACTAGAAGAAACGCCTTCGTGGGAGGCATTCTCCATCATCAGAAGCAGTGGTGAAGGCTGTGGAGGCGATTTTGAAGGATGTTTCAAAAATGGTTTCCAGCATGTCTTTGAAGACTGACAGAAACGCTGGGACAGTGCATCGCATTCAGGGGAGACTATTTTGAGAACCATCAAAATTATGAGAATGAGTAAATATACGTTGTCATAAAAATTGCGATCATTCTTTATTGAATAGCCCTCGTATATTAAGCTTAACATCAGTCAACATCAAGTGAGATGTCTCTGAGTGCCATTTGGAAGCCCTATTGAATGATCGGGTAGTTTTTCCTAGGTGAAAGCTGGGGTTGATTATCTGCTGTTGGGAATTTTCTGTTTCTTGTTTAATGGTGGGGTCGGGTAGTGTGGGCTGTGTGGTGGATATGATTTTAAGAGAGAACTATCTCTTTCCAGGTAGCCAACCTTCTGGCGGAATCTAAGCGCGAGGATACAGGGTATCAAGGGACGGAAGCGGATGTACTGGGCAGGTTAGGAACCGGGGCCCGCTCGAGCTACCTAAAGAGTAGGCCGCCGTTTGACTTCTCAGATCATTTATTCTTCGTAAAGGCTAGTAGACGAAATAGATCTAACCTTCAATGGTACTATAATTGAAATTATTCTCTTATTCTAATCCCTATTCATATACAATCGGGAATTTTCGTAGTTGTATCTGTAGCAGCTATTTTTTAAAGAGAAGTTTCGGAGCATGGCAGCGTCCCACTTCTCCATCTTCTTTGTATTCTTTTTTATAATTTTTTACTTTTTCTACCACTTAACTACAATAGATACTGAAAATACCTTATTTCAAGCAATATTTCACTGAAAGTGTACATATATTCTTAGGTCCTCTGAAACAATACCATATGCACTTTATTTTGGCCTACCTTTAATAGATAAAGTACGAGTATATTCATCTTCTAACCAAAATTTAAAGTTCAATGTTTTATTTTAAATACCAGGTTTAAGGTTCCAAAAGTAAGAACATTGCATTTAGGAAAGTGCTCATTGCGCTGTAATATTACCACGGATCGGGATTTTTGTTCTATTTGGGAATTGAACTGTGTTACGAACTCACAGCAGTGCATTCAGAAACGCAAACGTAGTCTTAATCAAAACTTAGAGAGGTTTTCGAGAAAATTAATTGTAACGGAAAATGAAAGTTTAGAGTCAGATTGAAAAATTCAATGCCATAGCCGGGATTTGAAACACGGATCTTCTGGTCTCCGTCCAGCCGCTCTAAACCATTGAGCTACTATGGCCAACATGCCAACATGACATTGAATTCTCCAATGGACTCGTCTTTTTCTGGTAAACCATTAGGAGTTTTCATAAACACATGAGACAATTACCTTACTGGCACGTTGTCCATAGTAGCTCAATGGTTTACAGCGGCTGGACGGAGACCAGAAGATCTGTGGTTCAAATCTCGTCTATGGCATTGCATTTTTCAGTCTGGCTCTACCCCTTCATAATGCGTCCTACACACGGCTAGTGTGAAAGAGCAATTAATTTCCTGTAACGGAAAACTTTCTACTTAATTAGTTTGTCTACAGAAAACCATTCTGAAAATAATAGTGTAGCATTCTTAAAGAATGAAGGACTTAGAGGTGAAATTTTGATATTTTAGTATTTATTGGTACGTTTACTTTCTGAGTTACGCTATTTGCACAATTCATGCCAGAGAATCTACTCCCATTAGCCCTGGACTCGTAGGACCAACGACTCGGGCCTCCTTCGACCAGGGTGTTACCATGCTGTCCCAAAAGGGCACCCGGCACCTCCGTGGGGCTTTCCATAGGGTAACACTTAGAGACTAACAAGCACTCCCACCATGTGGACCTGTGGACTCAAGACGGGATGGAAAGGGATACGCTACTTACGCGGGCCAACACCGAAGTAGGAAGGCTACCGATACGACCTCGGTGGGGTCGCCTGGTGATGTACCACACCTTTTACTAGTTATGCTGGCTAGTACGCGGGAATCAACTCCCAATCAGGGAGGGGCTCCAATGCTCGGCCCGAGGTTCCTCTAGTAACGTTAGAGGTACCACAAGTGCTAGGGGTCAACAGCGCCCGCACCACGGCAGCTGAAGGGGACGGATTCCGTCCCCTACGGGGACGCTATTTACATACAGATTCAGAAACAATTTATGATACGACGACGTTTTTACTTATAATAAATTCACACATATCTATTATATATTATTCTAAGCATGTCCATTACGATTAATTGTTTATGAATGATTTCAGACAAAATTAATTTGTTAAACTTGTCTCGTTTTTTTACTACATCGAGGTTTGGGTATCTGACCTGCTCCACAACAAAGGCTACCAAAATTGGCCTTTCCAGTCCGTCTTCCGGTTGGTTGATACAAAATCTTGTTTTGGTAGTATCTTTGGGTCACTCTTCCAATATGGTTGTATTAATTTTCTAGATATTGTATGGTATCTTCTTCTACGTAGCTTTTATCCCTAATTACTTTCTTAAGGTTGTACTTATTTTATCTACTTTTTCCCCATTAACAATTCAGAAATATCATTTCCAATATCTCCGATTTCCTTTTCTTTCCTGTTCTTAACCATGTCTTACTTCTATATGGTTATATTGGTTTTGCTATTACATTAAGAGTCTTAGTTTAGTTTCTTTACACAATGATTCTATTAGTCTTTTTACAGCGTAATAAAACGTAATATTTTAAAAACAGCTGACTACGAAATAACTGTTGCATACTGTGTTTTATTGAGCTCTAACCTTGTTACACAATATGTTTTCGTTTAGTTGTTATAGTTTAACAGCATATACTAAATTATATCCAAGCTAAACAAAGTAAGAGAACTTCAGGTGATCCTAGTTAAACCTTTAAAGAAGTGGTACTTATGGAGGGGATACGGGATTGGAATTGGGATTTCATTACGGAGGGGACTCGGTACGTAGGCCACCATGATGGGCTCATTGTTCATATGCCCATCCCGGGAGGAAGGATGAGGCGAAGGAGACAGAGGGAGGCCGACCCAAGGAGCCACGACAGTACAGAGGGCAAAGTCCCTACAGTTTACTTGGATAGAGACTTCCCCTGACTGGCTAGGACAACGAACTCGCTCCCCTACTGCGGGATGGCAACGTGCCCAGCCTAATAGTACCAAGACGGTCACGAAATGGTCCCAGCAGAGGAGCGGAGACCGGCAACTGACCTACTGGAAGGTGAAGTAGTTTTCCTCAGAGCATATCATCCCACCATGCACCGCCGAGACACCCACCGACACTTCTACCCTGAGAGAGACCACCAGATGAAAGGTGATATGAAATGATAATGGAGTTGAAATGGAGCGACAGGAAATTTGGGGGATGTAATTAACCTATCCAGCATTTGATCCGGGAAACCCCCGATGAATTCCATGTGTCAGGTAGGTCGGCCACGAGAATCGTACCCGGGCCTCCCGAATGCGTGCCTCAGACGAAGCCGCCTTAGCCATCCCGCTCGGTATGGAGGGGATGTGAGGTTTAAGCTATCCCCTTGTGTTATTTGGTGCTGCGTATCAACCAAGGGGCTTCATAATATTCTGTGAACAGAGTCCGACCACCCGCAACACTTGGTGATGAAGGGGTGATCGGAAGTTTGCGGAATGGTACAGCCACTCACAAATTAGCCTCTTGTCTCTTCAGAATATTTTTAAAGATACCTAAAAGGATTTCAAATGGACGTAAGCTTATTCATTAAGTTAGTGACTTACTTTCACTGATATAGAATATAATCTCAAGTATTAATAATTAAGGGGTATAAAATGGCTTTTGGTTTCAGGGAACCTTAAACAAAGGTTTCGCATGAAATTTTGATATCAGTTATTGGATGAGCCAGTAGCGCTCCTTGTCTTATAAAAGCGAGAGCGAGGGTGTTAAATGAAAATTTATTCTTGTTCAACAATAAATGTATTATTAATTTTTGTAAGTGTATGGGTGAGTGCATTTGTGTTTCTATTTCCCTTACTTATCCTAAAGTAGTTACGTTTTATATGTTCCAATCGGCATCCCTCGTTACTAACTTTCCATTAAGCTGTGTTTATTTACGTTGTCAACACACAGAACTGTGTCATAAATTATAGGTAGCCTGCGGTCCTGAAGATGATTGCAGTGCACTTTTCGAAGGTGTGGAAAATAATTATTATTCTGTCATCATACAAAATTAACTTTGGTTCGTTTTTCAAAGCATTGATTACAAGCCGCGATCATGTTTCATTTTTTTTAAATTGCAGCAGCAATAAACAACGGTGTCAAATTAAGTGGGCATAGAAATATAGTGCAGTAGAGGCAGAAAAAATTGCTAATTGCTTACTCACCGGTGTAGAAATTTAAAACGACTATTCGCTTCAGCTGGTTGCATTGTCATTCTAAACCCTTTGCCGCGTAAAAGTGACGTTGTTATTACTTAATTAACCTTATTTAACGCAAACGTTTGCTTTTTAATTATATATTGTCAAAGGTACAGTAGGTTTAGGGTTACAAACGACTGTCAGGATGTGTGCAACCACAGCTGGTTTTTGTTGTGAAGGGATGGTTTACAACACTGCTTTAGCCACATTTGCCACATGAGCAGTATGACAAGCAAAAATGTTTGGCTACCTAGATTACATATGCGGGAAGTAGAAATGAATCTAAAGGTAGATATGAACGGATTATAATAATTCGTGCATATATTAGTTAAAATTTTTTGTTTCTAGTAAGAGTTTCTTTGCGGCGTTGTTTGAAGAGCAAATACTTTCTGCTATGATATTGACTTGTACAGCAAGCTCTTTAAATTCGAATGATGAATTATGCAATTTACCTCCATTTCCATACTTATAAAATTATTGTAGAATTATCTAGAGCAATTTTATGATGAATCTGCCCCTTTATTCCCTATAAATGTTACGTATAGCTCTGTAATTCTTAATTTCCATGAAAAATGCTCTGATATTCACATAAAATGGTACGAAACATTGGCGAATGCCTGTTTTTCCCAAACGTACCCCTACAGTCTTCTAAGTTTCAACAGTTCTGCATAGTCTATAACAATGGAACGGATCTTTACGCATTATAAATGCTTTTCTCTGTGCTGGCCGGCTTTGTGGGTAGTTGTCTGCATTGGGGACTGCATTTCGACCATACTCGAAACGTCGGTGGCTTTTTATTGGCTCTTGGCACGGCATTTAGACCATACACAACTTGTTGGAGTCTTCCACGTGGCTCTGTAACCTGTCTACCTGCCATCCTGTGGCCAGCTGCTTCTCCCTTCTTCATCCTTTCTGCTGCGAGTATTAGTCGAAACATACGAGGGCTGTTGAATAAAGAACGATCATAATTTTTTACGGTCATAATTTTCCGCACTAAAATTCAATTTTATTGTATTCTGTTAGCTTAATGTGAAACAAACACGCCGTAGTAGTTTCATTGTTGGTACTCTTGGTTCCCGCCTGTGAGAACCAAGCCAGTTCAGACATGTTCAGTATCGCCTACCACTACAATGGTAACATACAGTTAAAGTTGATGTTAAAGGAAGATCCGGAGTTTCTTTCAAACGTAATCACTGCTGATAAAACTTGGCTACATCATTTTGACCCTGAGAAGAAACAGCAGAGCAGAGTTTAGAAATATCTTTCATTAGCAACTCTCCAAAAAGCAAAAGTGATTGCTTCTGCTGGGAAAGTTATGGTCATCTCATTCTTTGATATTCATGGAATGGTTTATCAGCATGTTGTACCTGCACACACACATCAGTAACTGGACAATACTACAGGGAAGTCCTGAAAACATTGCAAATCCATATCAGGTACAAAAGACCACATTTCCATGAAGCAGACTGGATGCTGCACCACGATTAATGCGCGGCCGCATATTGCCAATGTTGTTGCCGAATATCTTGCAAACATCAACGTGAAGTGCATCCCTCACCCTCCCTATAGTCCGGATTTAGACCCATGTGACTTTTTTCTATTCCCTAACTTGAAGAAACGCCTTCGTGGGAGGCATTATCCATCATGAGAAGCAGTGGTGAAGGCTGCGGAGGCGGTTTTGAAGGATATCTAAAAATGGAACCCAGTGTATCTTTGAAGACAGGTAGAAACGCAGGGACAAGTGCATCGCATTCAGAGGAGATTATTTCGAGAAGGACCATCAAAATTATGAGGATGAGTAAAGGTACGTTGTCAAAAAAAGTTGTGATCATTCTTTATTGAACAGTCCTCGTATCTATGGGTCGCAGAGGGAAGATATTTTTGCGACCTAGGTATGGTTGGAACTGGATAAAGGAGTACATGGCCAGATCGTACACGGGAGAGAGTAGCTCATTTGGTACGGAATGTATGCTTTGTGAAAGGTTGGGGTTTTCTATTTGGGTTCCTTTCTACAAAAGAGATGGGTGACACTAATTAACATTACAATTAACTCAAGAATATTTACTACAACCAATTATAGTACATAGATAGCCACAGCGGCCGGTTACCTGCCTCAAGAGACGGCGGACAAATCCATCTGATCAGGCCGTAGGATGGTCCAAGCGAGAGAGCAAGCAACCGGCTTACACCAACTTATTATCCAACGGGTGATGGAGCGGGGAACTGACGTCACACGTACTGCTGAAGTCAAATGAGCTATTATTTGTATTACGAGGGTGGGTCAAAAAGTAATGCCTCGTACTTTTTTCTCTTTTAATTGCCGAGAAAATTGAATCCAATTTACATAGCTTGAAACTACAACATTGACGATTAATTTGTCACTAATCAATATAATCTCCGTCCATATCCACAGTTTTGGTCCACCTTTTAACTAGGGCATGTATTCCAGTGTGGTAAAACACACGGTCTTGCTTCCTAAGCCACTGACGCACGGACGTTTTCACAGCTCCTCATCTTCAAAATGAATCCCACGATGAGCTTCCTTTAGTGGCCCGAACAGATGGAAGTCTGATGGTGCCAGGTTAGGGCTATATGGGGTGAGGTATGACTTGTCATCCCAATTTCTCAATTTCTGCAGTGGTGTAGACGGCTGGTGTGTGGTCTTGCAGTGTCATGCAAAAGAAGAACATCCGCCATAGTTTTTGTTGGGCGAACTCGGCGAAGACGTGCTTTCAGCTTTTGAGAGTTGTAACGTATTGGACATAATTTATTGTGTATCCGCCCTCCAAAACGTCAATAAGAAGCACACCATCTGCATCCTAAAACACTGGTCGTCATAACTTCCCCTGCCAACCGCTGAGTTTTGATTTTTTTTTTTTCGGTGACGTGTGATGCTATTCCATTGACTGACTCTTTGATTCAGGTTCAAAAAACTGAAACCATGTTTTGTCTCCAGTAACAATGTTTTTCCAGAAACTCCTCTCCCTCCAAATTGAAGCGCTGCAAGTGTTCGGAAGCTATTGCTTTCCTTGTTTCTTGTTTCGGGCGGTTAACATTCTTGGTACCCAACGTGAACAAACTTTTGAGTAAAGCAGCTGTTGAATAATTGTCGTCACACTACCTTTACTGAGGGAGGTAATGCGACACAATTCACTTTTTTTTACCCGGCGATCACCACGAATGATGTCATCGACTCGCTGAATGTTGCATGGAGTCACTGCAGTCACCAGCCTACCGCTTCGCTTTTCATCTGCCAATGGTGTTTGCCCTTCAGCTTCGTTACAGCGACGAACCCATCGTCTAACAGTGCTGACATCCACCGTTGCATCACCATACACATTTTTTAGCCTTTCGTGAATGCGAATTGGCGTTTCACCTTCCGCAGTCAAAATTTCAATCACAGAATGCGGTCTAATACGAATGTCAATGTCAGCCATTTTGCAAGATGATGCAGTGCTGCCACCTGTTGACTTAGTTACCACTGCAGGGGATTGGAGAAGAAGGTTTGAGGAATTGCGCCAAATTCAAAGTTTTCACAGAACTTATTTAAGGAAAAAAAATAGGAGGCATTACTTTTTGACCCACCGTCGTAATTTAAACAGTCATTTGTGACAATATCTTCTTCCGTTATCTACCCTTTACTGTACAATTATCCATTGCTGATGGGGCAATTATCGATGGAAGTGGTTAATTAACTTATTGGCTAATTAAACAGTGAAATTTTAAACCTTTGTATCTTATGTGTAGTGATACAATTATTAAATAACACTAAAGTTTAAAATATTTTTTTCACTTTCACATGTACACGAAATAAAGCTGAGGATAGTAAATATAAGGTTGAACATTCCCAGTCCAGGATATTAATTCTAAGAAAGGAAACATATAGTTTGCTAGAATCAACAAAAATAACTTGCAGGGTTATTCGTACAAAATGCAAGTTGATATTCACTGAATGAAACTGTCTCGCTATCTACTGAATTAAAGAAATCAATGCGTGTTACATAATTATTATTTTTCTTGTTATTATAATTTTCTTTGTTT
>CM060955.1:101339522-101499522 GCA_030765055.1 Mantis religiosa
AGAGAGAGAGAGAGAGAGAGAGAGAGAGAGAGAGAGAGAGAGAGAGAAGATAGCATTTGCACCACTTACCACAATTCCTTCCTGTCCAGTCATTTACACCGACTGATTCAAGGGTTACCACCCTCTACTGGGAAAGCTTGGCTCAAAGGTACAGTTAATTCTGAGACTTTGTTCAATCATTCATCGGTGGCCCAACGTCTCTTCAAGATGTTCATGCTGCCCTGTTTATGTTATGGGCCAGTCCCAAATAAATGGGCATCAGTTTGAGGTAAGAGTTGTTTCTACCCCTCTTCCTCCATCATCCAATGAGCTATGTCGCCAGTCACGACCCTAGATTGTGACAGTATAATGTAAATGTAAAATATGCAACAATGCATGTATAGCATGTGCATACACAAATATACATTAAACATTTTTCTGACTATAATGTTAGTGCACATAGCTTTTTTCTACTACATATATAATAATGAGTATAATAGTGCTCGTTTTCTGCTGTAAAAGATGTAACTATCCAGACATCTCTCTGTCTCTTTCTCTCTCTGCTCCTTTTTCTCTCGCAAGCGTCCAATTCACGCGCCACTATGTCTCTTTCTTTCCTGCATACGTGCCGGCACTTGCTTGTCGCGGCTCCAACACAAAAACTGCGATCGATGACAGTATTCACCACTTTTCAGATGATTTGATCTACATTTTGCCCACTAGTCTGAGGCAATTTTCTAATTTAAAAAAAAAAAAATGTTACGCAATCTTATGACTCATTTTAATTGCTTGAGAGCACTACATTTAAACTTAACCTCTTATGCTTCTAATATGAAATATTGGAACAGGAAATGACTTCAGTATATCGCGATGAAATACTGTGTAGATATACCTTTCTTAAACGCAAATCATTTGTCATGGTACAGTTACATCTATGGTCGATTGCATCGTTTAGCGGACGACGAATTTAATAATACTTATATGTAAATGGGGTCCGGATAAGTGTAAGGATTCATTCAGGCGGCATTTATTGCCTTTTTATTAAAATTTGTGGTAGAATACTTGGGTGGTTCCTCTTCTCCACCACGAATTACTATCGATCACTTGCTGTCCGCTTTATTTACTTTCATCTCTTTCACAGTCCTAGGATGGGTGACGGCGGTCAGTCTGCTGCGGCAGGCCGGTGGAATTCTGCTATGGAAATATTTGTCCTGACGTTTGGTGAGACTTGAGGCTTTGCTGGGTATCCCTTCATTTTTGGCCCGAGTTGCAGGCGGCTAAGACAGGGACAGGGGCATACTTCGGCGTCCGTATGGTCGCCATAATGAACATGTGAAGATTCTTATGACATTTCAAGAAGGCTATGACATTTGGTAGCCATTACGACTAATAGGACCTACAATAATTTAGTGAATGTTTAATAAATGTTAAGTGTATCAACTTCGTCTTGCAACCCAATTTCCTTCGTACACGTATTCCCTCATAAAGTTTAACGATACGCTACTTTAAGATACCGTATGATGTAAGATATATGCGTATAAAATCTGCCATTCAGTAGTTTTATTTGTTCACTTAACGTAAAAATGCTTATCTTTGCTCTGCTATATGCAGCAGCTAATTTCCATAATCAAGTTTTGCCCTCTAGTGGCATGTTTTAACACTAATGCTGACCGAACAATATTCATGAATGTTTTGATAAGCATTAGACGCCAGTGTAGGGGGGGGGATAATAGCAGGGTGCTTCTAATAAATGTGACACCATATTTATTTTATCTTTCTTTTTCCGCTGTTGGTGCGAAGTACAGAGAGAGTCGGGCTAATGGTGCACTGGGACTGCGTACTCCATTAATAATAAAGGTAGCCGCTAATCCGGCGTAGGCTCATAGATATTTTAAATAACAAAAGCAGAGTTGCTGTGCGCAGTAAATCGGAGGAAAAAACAAACAGTACTGCTCCGGAATAGGATCAACGGTGTCCATCATTCATTCAAATCTGGATTTGTGCTGCTCTCTGTGTAAATAATGCGGCCTTTTACATAATATATTATACAATATAACACCCCTTCAGCACCAAGAGGAACGTGAGATTGAATTGTTCGTTTAGGACACCCCAGGGATGTTTGCTTTTACACACACACACTCGCCTTTTGTAGAGACAAGGATATGTAGTTAACATCTACAAGTGGATGTGAAAAAAACTACTTAGATGAGCAGACATTTTACAGGTTCAAAAATTGCCACATCCTATGTACAAGACACATACATCCCAACTGATTTATTTGTATGGTGAGGAGCAGTAAGTATGTGAACAATATCAGTTTTGGTTTTTACTATCCTGTTCATAAATCAGATATAACTTTGTAGCTCTATTTCAAATCGCACATTTATCAATCTTTGACAGATTCAAGAATACTATTAAACTAATACTTACTTCTAAATAATAATGGCAAAATAGTTGAAACCCATCTATATGAACTTATGACTTCCCAACAAAGATTTCATACATTTTCTGAATTATTCCTCAAAGCCATTCAATACTTTTTTGAGGGAAACCAACCTTGATATTAGTAGAAAAAGTGGAGATTTTAACAGAGCTACTAATACTATAAATAAAATACATCACTCAGGGAATAACTTTCTCAAAAACCTCTCTGCTATTACTCTTGCATTTTGTGAAGGAAATTATGTTTATGAAAGGTAACTAAGGCTACCAATGTTGAAGAGAAACGTACACATTTTATTTTATATTACCTGTGCAGCAGAATCAGCAGAAATATATTTTTGAGATCAGTGGCTGTATATCCTCTGTTAAATCATAAAACAAATGAAGAAATGAGAGAAGAATTGAACATATGTAACTTAAAAGAGAGGATTACATAGAATAAAGAAAACTGTATACGACATATAAGGAGAATGAATAAGGACAGATTCAATTGAGTTACCCAAACTTCCGTTATCCCTAGACCCCTCCCCTCCACCCAATGCATGGATATCCTCAAACTGGAAACGGAAGTCTTAGTTTAAAAGGGTAAAAAACACGAATATTTATATTTATTGTATTTCTCTTCCACATTCCAGATTTTTTGGTATGAAAAAAATAGAAAAAGAAATATCCAAAAATTAAGCTAAAAAATAAAAAATAAAATAAAAAGTAACAGAATGGATAAAAAATATAAAAAAGTGTTGAACATTTGCTACTATTTGGACGCTTTTCTCGCACTATTGAACGAATAAAATTTAGCCGCCAAGAGTATTTCCCTGAAGAAAATGGACAAATATGTAAATATATTTTTGAAATAAGAACTTCAAGTTTTAAATATATAGTGAGCTAAAACCTATACCTTAGTTCATTGCATGTAATAGGCTTTCCCACAATTGTGCAATATTTTGACCTTGGAGCACTTGCAAACAACATTTATCTTTGGAAACATACAGTTTTGAAGTTATCGCAGTTGAAAAAAAAAATGTTATTAAAACACTTTCACTCGTGTCTTCTTTGAACTGAAGCTAAAACCTAATTTCTAACTTCTGATATTTCTTAGTTGTTATGCAAATTATCCTTAGGAAAGTTTATTTTGCTGTGTCATTTTAATCGAGATGAACTTTTGCAGAAAGAGCTACAACGCGTTTGGTCATAGAAACAAATGTAATAGGAATAGTAAATAAAAAAGAGGAATAAAAAATCAGAGTAGTGACCGACTACGTTCCAAGTGATAAAAGAAACATAGGAAGATCGAGGAACAAACAGAGACAGAGATGTTGGTTAATGGGGACTGAAGGGATCATAGGTTTCTAACCTTGAATGATGATGATGATGATGATGATGATGATGATGATGATGATGATGATGATGATGATGATGATGATGATGATGATGATGATGACCAATGCACCCAACTACTGGAGCACACATTATGCTATTTTTCGAGGTAGTCTCCATATCGTTTAAGGCACTTGCCGCTCCTTGAATGAATTTACATATTCCTGCCTGGTCAAAAATTGTTCCTTTTTGTTCACGCACGTTTTAGGAAGTGTTTCACCTCATTTGAAGCGAATCGTTGTCCTTCTAGGTGCTCCTTCAAGTGGGGAAACAGCGAAAGTCGCTTGGTACGAAGTACGGTCTCAGGAGGGTGATCGATGATGCTCAAGCAAAACTGCTTCAACGGCGTGGTAGTCTTCTGTGGTATGAGGTCGTGTGTTATCGTGAAGGTGGGAATAAGCTTTTGGTTAAATTTTCTGTCCGTTTCCTCCGGACTGTTTCGAGAATCGTGTCAAGGTCTCGCTATGTCGGTCAACGTCACTGTGCCTCCTTTTTAAAAACTTTACGAGTTACACACTGGAGCTGTTCCAAAACTCTGTAGCCTGCATTTCCCGGCAGATTGTGTCACTCTTAGAGGAGGATGGGGGAGGGTTAGTTTTACTCCATTGACGACTGCTGGGAAGCAGTGGTCGATCCATGTTTTACCTGATCGGACACTTCCCATTTCGATCCAAATTGGATGTTTTGTATTTATTAGTCCCAGGAGGAATAGATGACATGTTTTTCCTCGAAATGGAATGGAAATACAATGCCAGCATATAGCGACTATCTTCTAAACATCTATCAATTTAGTTTCTTCTGTCTATCTTTTACTTTCAATCAAATATGTAATTAAACAATTTCGGTAAATGTTATAGCAATTATTAATATGAAATTGGCCAAAATAGCTTTCTAAAAATATTTCATAGTAACACAAAATAAAATTATAATGTGAGTACATATATTTTAAAATGAATCCTGCCTTTAAGTTAACGCCATAGTTTAGACTCTGTAAATAATAAATTGCAGGATTCAACGCTATTTCCTAAAGTGTTAAAAGTGCTCTATTTAACAAATGTATACACATTCTACTATTTGCTCACCCACTGAGTAGCAAAAAGCTGGTATATCGACCGCTGCCCTGATTCACACTCGTGACCACACAGTACAAAAACTAGACCAACTGGTTTACATTTGAGGGAAATGAGGTGGGGAGGTTCACAAATCTCTCTTGGACATCAATCGCCATTGCAAACCTCACAAAAAGTGTTAAAATGCAAGCACATTCTGGAAAGCTGTTCCTAGATTAGTTGGTAGAGCAGAGTAGGGGAAAAATGTACATTCGCATGATTTTCTCTTAACCCTCTCGTTTAGTTTTTTATAACTTCTACAAACAAACCTGCTCAACTATTCTCAGCTAACTCAACTAACCATTCCAGAAAGAGGTTCATTATACGTTTTACTAAGATGCAAGGGGGAGACAGGAAACGAAGCATTAGTACGGGTGTTTAAAAGTGCTCAATTATATAGCTTAGAAATTCCATTAGTTTTCAGAGCATCGCGAAAAACAACTGAAAGTTGAGACACTTCAGAAGTTACGAAGTATTGAATAGATGAATACAATAACGTAATATTTTGGAAATAGCTAAAGCTGAAATAATTTGAGACAATTAAGGAGTTATGCACCCTTTTTAGTAAGTATTCGTTCCTTTAGGGTTTAACATATAGACAAATAAGGTTCATTCAGAATGAAGATGATTTCACATCTTATCGCAGAAAAAATTAACATATTAGCATTATAAATGGCTTAAATACATTACATTTCAGTAAAAACGAGTGGAGTGAGTTTTCGGAAAACAAAAGGCTATCGAAAGTCATTCAATGTAAAGTGAGATGGCGGCATTTTTTACTATGTTTGGAAGTTATTGAACTTAAATGTGAATTGGCATTTATCTGACCCTTCATTTTAGAATTAAGCTAACTAAACTTAGACCCTTTTCTGAACTTTTATATTCCGTATCAGGCATCGCTAAAACAGGTATATTGGTGAAAATCCGGTACTGACTATTTGGTTAGAGAATATACTTTTTATATGTATCCACTTGAGAAAGCAATGCTACCATTCATCATTGAAATTATCACAGGAACCTTTCTGTAACGGTTTGTACTGATTAATATTTATGATTCCCTCCCAAACTACATTCATATCGCAGGAACTCAATGGAGTAATTAAATTTGTTGATCGAAAGGTTTCTAACAGCCATCACCCTCCGCTGAAACTTGGAAGGAGAGAGATTCCAATGTCTTGTATCCCATACAGGGTGTTTCAAAACAACACCGAACAAACATATAGAAGTATTGCTCAGCTTCTGTGTGGCATATAGATAGCTTTTACCGCCAATAGAGCTACATACAAAGGCTCCAGATTGAGTTTGGACTAGGCAGTGACAGCAACAACGACACGTGCCTTACGCTGTCGGAATTCGCAAGTATAAGTCACACGTCATGTCGCGTGCTGGTGCTGTTTGTAAACATACTGGCATACTCCGCACTAGCTTGCTACTCTTAAGAATTTCTGTGGGTTATGAAATCGCAGTAAAGAAACTGTTGCTTAATTATTGCTTATGAGTGTTTAAGGGTTCCAAAATTCCGTTATAGCAGTCCATGATGGCAAATAAGCTAGTGGACATAAGCAACTTAAACCTTTTAGAGGGAAGTTAATGTTAGTGAGATTGAGGATGAAAGCATTAAATGACAAACTGAACAGAAAACAACATCAAGGAATATCAAAATTAACCAAAACTAAATGCCTAATCCAATAAGACGAGCATTTTATTTCACGTGTTTGATAAGTCTAGATAAAGCATTTGTAACTAAAAAAGAAGTTGTTGATATTTACAGTAAGTGGTTGAAAGTACTGTACAATTAAGATCATAACAAAATGCTCTGAAATTAAACAAATAAATATTACCATTGATGTAACTACTTTTACAATTAATATTTTTAATGAAACTAAATTAATCGTGCGTTCGTTGAACTCCTTTCAGCTCTTCGATCCATCAAAACAATATCCGACATTTCGGAATTCGTATAGCGCTCCACGTGGCTTGGATTTGCTGTCTAAATAGGCGCAAAATCCTCCCTGTTAGGACGGAATGTGTAGTTTTACACTGAAGAGCAGCTTTGCAACTGTCCGAGTTATTAGTCGACTTTTGCGCAAATAACTGTCCTTTGCCCCATTACCTGAAAGGTAGGCCAGGGTCACTAATAATGAGAAAGTAGTAATGTTTTTGTTTTCGTGGCCGGTGCGTCCCAATAACAACTTTTGAGGTTCGCACACCAGTGGTTCCTGCGCTGCCTAATCAGAAAATAATGTAATATTTAATGCAGCATAAAACTATAGCTAACAGAACTTCTTATCTGCGACACCGAAATTCGAACTAGTTAAGTTATAAAATACGCAACGGCGATAATCGTCCGGTATCGTTCATATATATACTACATATTCTGTAATAGTTATATTTTAATTTAGTGAATTATTTACGCAGTGCCTATTTTCGGAAGTTCTTATTAAACGTTTCGAATGATCGCGTTTGCTACAAGTCTGTTTCCGGAAACTATAAACGGAGTTGCATTTACTTCCTACCCCTGAAACTCTCCGCTTCAATGCGGAGTGAAGTAGCTTTAATGTTCATTTCATTTTCATTGTTAATGAGGTATGATTAGTTTCTTTAATAATGTTACGACATATGCTTCCTATTAACGAGGGTAGACTGCAAGACGATTCATATCTTTTCCTTCATTGTATGACAGAGTCTATGATTATGCCTAGAGTCTGATAGGGTAGTGCGTCGATCTATGAAAGGCAATTTGTGTCTCTGTCCCTGACAGAAATCTTGGGGCGGAAGGGGTGCTGTGAAAAGATACAAGGTGTGATACGACCTTAGGAAATGGATGCAAAACAGTTTTAATTTAACATAAATTGTGCGTTTTAACAAGATATCCTTGATACTATGCAGTAAGATTTTCTTTAGTTGCTACGGTTAGCAGTTATCCAAAACTTATAAATAATGAAGAGACCTTTGCAGTCCAAAATATCTAAAATTCAAATCAATTATACATTTAATTTATTATGAAAATCTCTTTAGCACATGCACTTAATTAAAGCTGTTAGCTATTTTTGACAGAATCAAATATAAAGATTTTCAGTTCCAGAAAGTCTGGCTTTTAGGGCAAGACTACACTGAAAATTCCAAATTCTATAATAGTAAACCTAACATTATGAAAATTTAGCCACATAATTATAGTATCATTTTAAACTTGCATGCAAATTTGTATGTTGCTGCACCAAATAGTTTATTAATTATTAATTATTTTTTGTTAAAATATTGTAAAAATTACAGATGTTCTATGCGTCAAAAAATTTGAAATTTTAAGTTGAATCTTTGTTTTTGGCTAGTATAGCGCAATTTTAAAAGACCCGCATTCTTATTTTTTGGAATACTCTTGTAGCATTTGTTCTAAAATATTTTACACGTGTTAGCTCTAAAAATTTTGAAAATATTAACTTATTTTATTACTTAACACCATATAATTTTCAAAATATGAGCCTTAACAAAAAGGGGGAATGTGAAGTTTCTAATTTATATATTATGGAGCTTTCCTGTAAGTTTCATCAAGTCAAATGGAAAACTTTGGGGCATTTTGTATGCTGAAGGGTGTTAGAAATAACGTTTCTCAGGAAGTCAATTTTAAAATCGCTACTTTTAATGATTGTTAAATGTCTCTTTAAATTGTTACGTGATTGTCTAAAGTGGTGAAATTGGTAAAAATAGCATGCCATCTATTATTACATATTCTAAGCTACCAAAAGTGTCAAAAAAGAAAATTCAATGATTTCTAATTTTCGGCGAATTTTCAGTGTAGGACATCGCTTGAAAATGTTCATGTTGCATCCTTGGTAATAATAAATTGCGACATATCCTGTGACTATGTCAAGTTAGTACTTAACCTACTTCGCTCAACTCACACCGTCAGTTCACTATATGTTCGAACTTCACTTCGGCTTTCTGTTCATTTCATTCTTCCGTGACGTAGCGGCATAGCATAACCTATTCTCCTGGTGGACGTTTGACTCGATGGGGAGTCCAACAAAGACGCCTACATTCCTTTGCAGAGACAGCACTCACTGCACATCACAACCATCGTCACAGCGCTCGGAGTACGCGCTTTCCGTATCACCAGATATGCCATAGGTAATTGACACACATTTTCTTATTTCTTATGTTGGAATTTTTCACATAGTTCTGGAAAAACAGAGGAACACCCAGAAAAATCTAGTTCTCTGACATATCGTGTGAGCGCGCGGATTACCTTGTTTACATTACCACTTCCCGATGAGTCCTCCCTATAACCTTTAGGTCACTACGTCACAGTAGTCTGAATCTACTACAACCACTTTAATGAATTCAAACGCGGGGCTAGTTTATCGTTAAGTGTATCGTCTATGGCGATAATTAATTTTCTAGCCAAATGTGTAATGCACCCAAAATCTACAGTAAAGTTAGGTTAAAAGTCAGCTCCATTATTGCTCTGCTGTTCGTTATGTTTCGGTGTGTTTCACTGTTCAATACAGCCCAGCGAATACCATGTCTGGATGTCTGACATAGTTTCTCTTGATCAGCCGGTAGGTAATGTGGTCCTGCGGAATTCCAACTAGACACAGAGACAGTCGGTGTCAGTTTTGTCGTACTACGTGGCATTATGTACACGTGTATAGGAGCGTAACATAAACCCTTAAATACAGTTCAACAAATGTTACGTTCTCTATCACTTACCCTCGTTAAGTAGGAGAAATGTTCCATTTTTCAACAATGATTAGATATTGTAATTTTACTGAAAACGTATACCTTTAGGCTCCCTGATTAAAAAAAAAACACTTTAATAGAGAAATGTCTGGGCGGGTGAATGCATTTTATTTTCATAATATTTCGTCGTACACAAAGTACTTTCGCTACTTTTTAATTCCTTAAAACGACTATAAAGAGTTGTACATTTCGATCTGCCATAAAAGGTAAAAGGCTGACACTTTTATGTTTCATTTATTCTGACTGAATTTTGTGTCATTTTCTACAATGAAGATAGAAATAAAAGTTGACGATATGACAAAGGCAGAGCTTATTAAAGTATATTGCTTGTCTGAAATATATATTTTCAGTAGCGTCAAACATTTTCGCATCAGATGTTTTCATATTTGTTCTTAAGTGGAACATCCTACGGAATATATAGCATGTTTGTGATTCTTATTTTGTTTCTTTCCCAAGAGATTCTTATAACAATCGAGATAGAAACTTCCATCCGCACCAAGAATAAGTGTTATTTATTTATTTATTATCCAATTTTTATTTCCTATTTTACCCAAAAGGTATATTAGGAATATAGTTTACAAATATATGAATGTAATACAATTTACAAAAACATAACAAATGCAATATCAAGCTCACTAGCAGTAAACATCAAGATGAATTATTTAGCTTAAAAATATTTTGTTTAAGAAAGCCATGTAATACTGGTAAGTTTTGTAATTAATCAGAATATGTGTAAGTGGTTTTGAGAAAGTGTAACCTAAGGTTTGAAGCAATAATTCAAGTTTGTATCTTTCAAAACAGAAAAACGGGCAATTAAATAATATGTGAGGGACATCTTGAAGATGATTTCCACAAATACATTGTATACATATGCATAAATAGCTTATTTTGTATGACTAAATGTAAAAATGTTCTCGGCCGGCTGGTTTACCGGCATTGGAAACGAAAGGAGCCTCTAAGTGTCGTGAAAGTGGAAATTTTATGGTGGTGTTATTCACTGGGTAGCATTGTTCACCAAGGCCAAGAGAAAAGTCTTTTTAACAACTTGAATTCAAAGTCGAGAAAGTGCGTCTTTTTGGAGAAGATAGCAAAGATCGTGTAAAACAAATATTGATCAGGAGATATTTTAACAGCCTATTGGAGGGCAGAAGCGACATCCACGCGGTGAATCGCACCAAATTAGAGCTAAGCTGAAGCCAAGGGGAGAGAATTTGAGTATAACTATCAGGTTAAAGTGTGTATTACCCCCAAATTTAAGACGTACAGTTGCACGAGAAATCTGCGCTACTCGGGATAAGAATTTTCGCGCCGAAAATGGTGGGTAAATACCGTGACTGAATAATTAATGAAAGTGTTTCGATTATGACTTAAGTAAAATTCCGATAGGTGACACTATAGAATTCTCGAGAAGTGGGCAAAATTTAACATTCAACGCGCTTGGAACAGCCAACTTGCGAGCCGAGAGCATCGATTGAATCAGCTTGTTGTGTTGATTGTTAATTACTTAGTGATCTAAAAATAAATTGGTTGCGCAAACATTCTTCGGCGTGTGTTTCAAGGCATTCAAAGCCCGCCTCGGTGGCGTAGATGGTAGCAGGTCTGCCTCACGTTCAAGAGGTACCGAGTTCAATTCTAGGTCAGGGTGAGTTACCTGGATAAGGTTTCCTCCGGGGGTTTCCCTTATCCTCCAAGACGAATGTCGGGTAGCTTAAGCTCCTTGGAACCTAGACCATCATTTCACCCAATTCATTTACCATCCGATATGACAACGTTGGAGTACGTAAATTAAAAAAAAAAAAAAAAAAAAAAAAAAAAAAAAAAAAAAAAGAATCCTACCTGTCCAGCGACCCTGGATCCTTAACATCTGTAGCAAGTAATGCTCAGATGAGTACTTGCTCATTAACTTTCTTAAGTCCCTGAGTAAGCCGAGGCACCCAAAACCTACAATCTTAAAACTCATCGTCCCAAGAATATCCATCTAACATTGGAGAGAGCCACAGAAGCAGAAGACAGGAATCGCCATTTTGAGAAAGGACCTCAAAACGCACCTTGAGACTTCTCGGAGACGGCCGAGACCGCACAATGAAGGAATAATTTATTTATTCATTAGGAATTATGACTGAATATATAGTAAGTTTTTGATTCTTATTTCATATCCTTCCCAACAGATCCTTATCATACGTATGAAGGAGGAATTTATTAGTCATTATGACTTGTGAATTCACTCCCCTCTAACAACTCGAAATTTCCTCTCCTCCGGTGACTTGCTTACGTGTCGAAATCAGGAGTTCACGTTCAGAAACAGCTGCTTTGGTACTCACTGTACAAATTAAAAAACATAATAAGTCGTACAAGCACCACGACCAGCTATCAGCCTTTCCTTTGTACCCGAACGAAGTTTCGCAGCAGGTCAGTGGCAAGAGAAATCATGGAAATGCGTACTCCCGTCCCGATAGGAGTTCTGGACATTACGAAAGCTGAAATTACTTCTCGCTCCCTTTCCAACCAAACACACAATAGATGTCCAAAACAGTTGCTGGATGGGAAATCGGCAACATTATACTGTAGTGAATTATTGTTTCTTCTAGAAAATAAGAATTGCATCGTGAGTAATTAACTTTTTACGTGGATATAGTAACAATGGTTCATAAACTCATGACTAAATGCTGTTATATATATCGCTGCGGAATAATTAGGAAACTATCAAATTTTACAATTTTAGGGCCAAAGCTCACTCTGTCTTATTCACATTTTTGAAGTTCCGAATTCCGCTGAGTGGCTAAATCAGCAGCTGGCGGATTGTTCGCGTGTGGTTAACGTTAGAAGGTGACCGCACGTATTTTTAGAACTATGACGTACGGTTACGTCAATTGAGCTTAATATGAATAGAAGTAATATCAATAAGAAATTTAAATATATTTATATATTTTTTGTATTTTTTTTCTACGGCTATATAGTGTTCTAATTCTGGACCATCGACGTAATGCCGAGTCGACTCGGTAACGTCATAGATGACCCACATATTTAAGGTGACCGATTCCAATCATGGGGGTTCAGTACGAGTCGGTTTGGTCCAGCAGTCAACCCGAGTTATTGTTGGTGGATCATTAGTGTCCTCGCTCACTGAAGTTTGACAGAGCTTAACTCCGAGGGTTAGCCGAGGGTCTGTGGAACTTCTCAGCCATACATGAAACACCGCAACATTAAGGTAAGCTCTTAGAAATGAGTAATATGCTGCAGTATCACCACTTTCACCTCTAAGCCACTTTAGGGCTAAGAGAATGTTTCGTAACACAATTTGTACTACCAATCAGAATTGGTATCGAGTAAACGAGGTTAAAAATGGATCGTACTAACCTGTATTGTTCCCGTCTCCGGAGTTCTATCCTCTACATCTTCCCTATTTCCTAGCTACGCCCCTAGTTACTGGGTGGGTTGTACACCCCCAATTCCACAACCAACCCTAACGTAACAATACACATACTACTGCTCGCCTCGGCAGCGTGGTGGTAGAGTGTCTGCCTCACGTTCAAGAGGTCCCGAGTTCGAATCTCGCTCAGGGTGAGTTACCTGAATGTTTTTTTCAGGGTTTCCCTTATCCTGAAAGACGAATGTCGGATAACTCTGAGCTCTATGGACCCTGGGCTCATTTGAGCATCATTTCACCCACTCCCTTCATCGACCGATATGACTTAACGTGGGAGAACATGTTACAAAAAATTACACATACTATTCGTTACACAAAAGAATGAAAGGTGGAAACCAGCGGGATGGCTCAGGCGGTTTCAACTGTGAGCCTCATTCAGGAGGAGTGGGTTCGATTCCCGTGGTCGATTTACCTTACCCATGGGTTTTTGGGGGCTTTCTCGGGTCGCTAGGCGAATGCTGGGTAGGTTAATTACATCCCCCGAATTTCCTGTCCCTCCATTCAACCTCCATTATCATTTCATATCAACCCTCATCTGGTGGTCTCTTTCAGGGTAAAAGTGTCGACGGGTGTCTCGGTGGTGCGTGACAGGATGATATGCTCTGAGTGATGATATGAGATATGCAGTTCCTCCTACGATAGATCAGTTTCCGGTCTCCGAAACGACTTTGGGACCGTCTCTGAACCACAGTACGGGGGAATATCCGTTATCTTGGCCTACCTGGTGAGGTTTCTAATTAAAATGTAAGGACCCTGCCATCCGCACTGTAGTGGCTCCTTGGGTCGGCCACCCTCTGTCTCCTCTCGCCTCATCCTTCCTCACGGGGATGTCCCACTTGGGGGCAGAAGGTGCAATAGACTCGTCGCATGGCCGAATCCACTCTGGGGGAAAAAGACTGGGCGGCGAAATAAACAAGGCAGCAGTGGCGTGTGATCTCACTACCATCACACATAGGCAAAGAAACAACAAAGAACTAAGAGTTGGACCATTTTTAGAATATTACCTCCATTTTATTTGTGTAAATTTATCTTGCTCTTGTTTCTTTCACTGGTAACTATACTCTCAGAATTTGGTGATATAAGCAAGTAACTACTGTCAATTGTGCATGAAGTTTGGTATTATTAGCAGTCTTATTCTTCTTATTCTCGATTTTAATGTGCTCAATACGTAGATGAGCCTAGAGCCGATATAGCTGCAACTGTTGCTTCAAATTAGGTGGAAGTGGATATCTTTAGGATTCAGTATATTTCAATATATCTGAAATACATTTCTTAAACTTTCTTTTCGCTAATACAGGATTTGGAGATCATCAATTTCAGTTTGGAATCTGGTCTTACTTTCCAATGGATGTATCAAAAGCATTTGCAAAAATATAGGAATGATGTTCCGTGTTAGCCAAACTTTAAAACCATCTCAAATCCTATGATAACATTTAAGAAAGTTGCAGTACTCATCTACGAGAATATTTTAGAATAAGAAATATCTGAAAGTGACTTCAGATAAGGAAATTATGAAGCTCACCTTCTTTCAGCTGCACATTCCAAATATTTATGATTATCGGAAATGATTTCGTCATACCATGTATGTCAACAATTTAATCATTTGCACCTTGAATGCACTATTTCAGCTTCTTCAGTGGTTTGAAAATATTTATTGGTAATGATAATTTGCTAACTAATGTTCGTCTTCAAATTTCTGAAGTTGCTTTCTCTTAATGATTGGTATGTACTCAATACTTTTGGGTGCAATTAACATCTCTTTATTTTTGTTTTTATCACATTAAAAGTATTTCTGCTCCAATTCAGCTTACTTTCGTTAGATAACGGACTAAACCATCGCTAATATTGCTGTTGAACCTAGGGGTGGTAATTCAGGCGTGAGAGGGATGTGCGTCACAGGTCAGGCTCTGTCTCTCGAGACCAAAATTTGCGGTGCTTGCCGTCGAATTTGTAATGAGTAGATACAGTTGTATGACTGTACTACAATGCATTCTTTCACAGCGTTAGCAGTTTCCCAGTTTTTCATTTTACCATATACAATACATAACCTGAGGGAATATGTTCGAGGCTTCTCCGCTTTCTGACAATAATTATGAAGTCGGTCAAGTGAGATCGCACTGCAGATGAAAAAATCTGATTTTAGTAATTGAATAATTGGAAATCGCGTCAATACTTCTGATGTTTCCAATGCTTTTCACCGTTTTAGGTGAAGCTATATATATATGGTCTAATATATATATGGTTAGCTTTGTGTGGCCAAGGTAAACTATTTTCTTGTACAAACGCATTTGAATGTACTGTCGCGAACGCCTTGTTGCGGCGAGGTGGTGCGGCCAATGCATTCAAAGAGACGGACAGTGCAGTGCGGAGATAAAAGCTTACCGAAACGGTGGGGGGAAGCAGACGGATTTCTAGAGAGTTCGTCTTTCTTCTAATGCCATCCTGATGGTTTGAGAACATTCCACGAATTTCCGGAATAGTTAGTAAGCAATAAAAGGAGGCCGCCGCCTGCCACGGAGAAATGTAGTTAATTGGACTCGTGTGCGCGAACAGATGTGTTTGGGAAGTGAACTCTTTTGTGGTTGATGACCTTGTAAGTTGTATTGTGTATGTTACGTAATTCAGCTTCTCTAGGGGTTGATCAATGTTTGTTTCTACGGAAATAAAGACAAATTTTTAGTGTCTGTTCCTGGACTTTTCATTTCACGTACCCACAAAGTCACAGTATCCTGTTTGTCTTGACGGATGGGTCTCTGCCCATACAGTGCTTCGGATTTTTTAGAATTGGTTGTGTCCTGTTTTGTGTTACCCAAGGGTTGCCACTGGCTTGGAATTAGATAGACTTTTCGAGAATTACGTTTTAAATTGACGCCCAATAATAGCATCACTTTATTTTCCATCCCACAGTTATTGCTATATATAGTTTTTATACCTATTTGGATAGGTTATTGCTTATGTTAACGCGCTAGCTTGGAAATTAACGTATGAAGTAATAGATTCTGCTTCTGCATCTAAACGAGAAAATATTAGACACATTTGTTGCTTTCACTTCATGAAATATGCTCAGGGGTAAGAATAGGTGATTTATATGATGTGTTTATGTTTTAGATCACCACTGTTTTTATTTTCTATATGAATAGCTACACTTTATGAAAGTATTTCTCTTCGACTGAGACTTCAATATCAATATTTTACCGAAGAGGCATGTTTCGAAATTTGGCACGAATTTGTGTATAAAATCATTATAACTGAAAAAGGCGGCAATTTAAAAATATCATACTTGGTATTTAAGTTCAGCAACTTGTAAGAATTTCACACGAAAATTCTGACTATGTAGGATGTCTCAAAATAATACAGCAATCTTGGTAAGTTTTGTGAAATGGAAAAATGAACTATTTGTCAAGAAGAAGAGGATGTCTGGGAAAGTAATTTCAGCACTGTGTAAAGAACAATATATGTGTATTTATTTGTCATTGGTAGAAAAATTTCTGTTAATGCGTAAAATTTGATTTTTCTTTATGTTGGCATTTTTAATTTTAGCAGATATTGAGGCTTACAGAGATAATGAACTATAATCATTTCATTTAGAGGGAAACAAATGAACGGAATTCTCCGAGAGATATTTTTCATATGCAAGGCCATGGCCAACAGTCAGAGTTCACATGCATGCACTCCTGACTTTCGTGGCTTCATGAATATATTCACTGTAGTGAGAAAACGGTTTTAATGCATAGCTTTTAACTTTTTAAATGTTTTTCTCCCCTCCTTCTCTCTCTCTCTCTCTCTCTCTCTCTCTCTCTCTCTCTCTCTCTCTCTCTGTTCTGAGAAGAGTTGAGAAACTGTAACGGAGAAGTAGCAGGAACAAAAAGGAAGTTAATTGCTTGAAAATAATTTTCCAGTGTGGTGCCTGAGCGCGAACCTCAGACACATGGTGTGCTTTCTTTCTGTGTGCTGTCTTCATATTTAGTTTAAAAGCTGTGGATTTAATTTTCCTTGCCACCGCTATGTCCCACATTTTTTGTGCGTGTGTTAAAAGAGAAAGACGAATTTACCGTCAAGTATGAGTCATAACTTTAATAAAAACTGACCGACGATCTACCGGACAAGTAAAACTCAAGCCTACGATGTAATATATAAGCACTCTCCAACGAGTACATAAAATGGACGTTACAGGCCATTAAAATATGTTACCTGTTTTTTCTACTTAGTGCATTAATAGAGAAGCTATTGATTTCCATCAAAAAGGTTATTCTGAAATTTCATTGGAAATTTAGTGAAATTGTACATTTCACAACAATCTCCCTGATTATAACTTCTAAAACTTTTGTTTCAGATATTATGTTCCAGTTTGAAGAGAAGGAAAGAGAAAATAGTAAGGTTTTACCATTTTTTTTTTAAAATTCCGAATTCATCACTGAGCGGTGCAGGCGTAGTGTATTCATCATGGCCTGAATGCAAGAGAAAGCGCGGGCAGTTTCATGGTATACAGAGTACAAGTCTATTATTACAGTGCAAATACAAATCAACCAGAAATCTTCCAGCAAGACGTGCGCCACCTCACTAGAGAAACTTTGTGCGTACATCTCTGAATAACACTTTCCCAAACTTCTGTATCGGAAGAGACGGGCCAATATCTCTATGTTTCTAAAGTCACTATCCATTTCAATGAAAACGTAATATTTTGTTCCTTTTCTTTTCAGATACTGGTATCTTAGTGCAAGTTGTTCAGCACAGAAGACCGGGTTGCCATTGTTTGTGCACGGGTACGCGGATTGTCATATGAAGACGCCAGAGTGGAATTTACTCGTAAATTCCACAAACCAGTCCCATCAAAGGCACACATTCATCTGCTTGTGAACAAATTTAAGCGTACCGGCAGTGTGTGTGATGAGACACGTCCTGGACGACCACACGTCTTGGCAGAAACAGTGCAGCAGGTTCAAATTGCCAGTGATAGGAGTCCTAAGGCATCAGTTCGACGCCTCGATAGGGAATTGAACGTCCCTCGCAACACAGTGTGGAAAATTCTACGTTTCACTCTACGAAAACGTACGTATCACATTCAAGTTCTATACCTTCTTGAGGACGAGGATTTCGCCTGTCGCCGGGCAATGTGTTATGACCTCCGATGAAGCCACTTTCCATGTTTGTGGGAAAGTGCACAGACACAACGGCCGAATATAGGCATATGAAGAACCACATGAGCTATCGGAGTGGGAACGTGATACACCGAAAGTCAATGTTTGGTTGGGTATGGCAAACATAAAACTGTATGACCCATTTTTCTTTGCGGAAAGGTCAATAACAGGTAATATCTACCTCAACATGTTAGAACTGTCCCTTGAAACACAGCTTCAAGATGATGCCATACTGGATATAGTTGTGTTTCAGCAAGATGGTGCGGCTCCACATTTTGGAAACATTGTCCGTGATTACCTGAACAGAACCTTTCCAGGGAGATGGATAGGCAGAGTGTCACCTCGGCTGTGGTCCTCCCGTTCACCGCACCTTACTCCTTTAGACATTTTTGCATGGGAGTACAGCAAATCTAAGGTGTACACTAGCAAATTGAATGGTCTGCCTGAGTTACGGAATCGTATCAGGGAAGCAGCAGGTCAAATTACGGTTGACATGTTACAGTCTACATTTCGTTCCACTACTGAAAGATGGCATATGTGTATTGCGCTAGATGGATGTCATGTAGAAGGGCACTAGAATATGTGTAACAATTCAAAATAATATTGATTTTTAAATCGATGTCTTCCTTCATTGAAATGGATAGTGACTTTAGAGACATCCTGAATATTTTTTCTGTGGGGTTATGTAAAGGACATTGTGCACGATACCAAAGTACCCGGCATTAGCGTCTTACGTACATGCATCGTAGAAGCAGTAGCAAACGTCAAAGCAAATATACTGGAGCGAACCTGGACTGAAATTGAATATCGCTTGGATATTCTGCGTGCAATCCAAGGAGCGCGCATAGAAACACACTGAAGAAAATATTTGAGCTATACTATTCAATAAAATTTATAATATTGCCCTGGTGTCTTTGGTTTTAATTTTCTAATGAATGGAAATGCGGGAGATTCGAGGGGACACTCTGTATATGTTAGGTCTTCCGCACTTTTTAAAACATTTTTTTAGACAAATGTACTAAATATGTACTTGTGAACAAAATAACTAAAAATTTAGATGAACCAGGCTTGGTACTCAGGTTTAGCATATTCCAAAATTCCAACGAACATTTAAAAAAATCCACCTACTCCAAAATACAGTATACATGGAACACTGAACGAAATGTTAACTTTCTAAAAAATGGCTCAGAATATTATTAATTCTATATTTAATATATTGACGTGATATATAAAATGTACATCTTAAAGGCCGCGCCGTGGCTCAGTGGTTAGACCGCTTGGCTTTTACCAAGGCGGTTCGGGTTCGATCCCAGGCGACCGCGCTGGGGTGGGTTTTCTCCGGGATCTCTGGTTTCCCCTGCCATTTCATTCCGCCGGTGCTGCATCTTCATCTTATGTATCATCAGTGTCATCACCTGCGGTGCCGTATGTAGTAAAAGTGGGCGTTAAACACTACATTGTGTGAATATAGCCCGTGAATCTCTTTTAAATTGAAGAAACCTTTCTATAATTTTCCGTAAGAGCTACTGTAGAAAATTAAGGAAGCAGCAAAACATACAAAAAGTCTGGATCTCTTTAAAAATACACATTTTTTTACAAGTAAGCATTCCCTTATTTCTTAGGAATTATTATTATGGTTGAATTGTTCCAACAGTTATTATTCAATTATTTTAAATGCTCTGTCACTGTTTAGTTATTTCTCGTAAGTCTTGGAAAGGACAAGGAACATCTAAGCTGGCATACCTCGATGAAATATTAAAAATTAGGCAATTGCTTCAGTTTACGTTACAAGCTATTCTTACAAACGTCCATCTTATATTTATTTAATCTTAATCAAGATAAATGTATTTTTCATGTAAATAACACGAATATCTTGACTGTTTTGGGTACAGTTTCTGAAGTAACCTTCATTCCGATTGACTTTTACATACTGTTAGACTGTAAGTTTAGAAAAAATCCGATAACACAAAAATCTAGATCGAAACACACTACATATTCACATACTTTGTGAAGTTAAACATTTAACGCGGAGAATGAAAATTCAAAGCCAATCAGATAGAGACTGAATCCGAAAAGATTTGACTATCACCTTCTCTTATGTACTCCACTTCTATATGCAAAAAATGTGTACAATGAAGTTTTGTCTATATTAACAGAAATAGAAAAGAAGCATTTGTTTGTAGTCAGTAGAGAAAGAGTTGTGAGTATTTTAAATGTTAAAACTGCAATAATCTTAGGCATTGTACGTTCATTACTCTTTGTCAATGACTTACCTTATCGGGCACATAACGTTTTATTATAGGTTTTTAAAAGAGCTGCATACTACACATAAAGCAAGAAGGATAATAAAACGCAATGTAGAGGGGGATAGAAGCAAGAAAGAGTGTGTGTTTCCTTAAGGCAATATAGACCGAGAAAAATGACTCAGGCGGTATCGCCTGTGCCCCGCATTCAGGAGGTCCATGTTCGATTCTCATGGCCAGCCTACTTGATCCATGTGTTTTTTCGGAGGTTTTCCTGGGGCACCAGGAGAATGCTGGAAAGATAATACATCTCCGAATTTCCTGTGCTTCCATTTCATCTCCATTGTCATTTAAGGTCATCTCCCCTCTGGGAGTCTTGGGGGGACAGTCTCCGGTGTTTGGGTCGGCGTAATGGACCCTTTTAGGACCACGGTGGGTGGGATACTGGTTGTAATGGCCTACTGGAGACCTTCCAACTACAGTACGGCTGCTGGATCTCCGGTTCTGACGTTTTACGGTTGTAGGTGGCGGAGAGGGAAGGTTCATAGTACCAACATACAGTTATGAGCAATTAAAAGCATACCCGCAAAATTATCCTTAGAATGAAAGCATAGCACTATATTAGAGAACTCAAATAGTTGGTGGGCAGAGATAGGAGGAATTATGGGAAAAATAGGAATGGGAGTTATATGGAGATTAGAGGGAAGGAATACATGCGATGTGGGTAAATTAGTAAAATGCAGAACAGAAGATATAGAAAGACAGGAAATATGGGGAAGTCTGGAAAACATGAGATCATTACATTTTAAAAGCAAATAAAAATGAATTGGGGACGAGAAGCATATGTGGATTACTGCAATAGGCAAGAGAGAGAAGGGTTAGCATGGATGAGAACAGGAATAATATTTCTAAGAGAGATAAGAGGTAGGGAAAATGGAATTTGTGAATTGTGTGGGGGAAAAGAAAGCATACAACACTATGTAACAGAATGCGAGGAGGTTGCAGTATGGAGAAAAAACGGTTTGGGAAGAAAAATGGAAGAAAGAAGAGAAGAGGACATTAGCTATAAAAATGTTAAAGTGCAGGGAGGAAAATAAGGTAAGAAGTATTGGTGAGTTCTTGCAGAAAGTAACAGAAAAATGGGCCAGGAATTTAAATAATATAGGAATGAAAGATGTGGGGGAAGAACGGAACTAATTAAGTAATCAAGGAGGTATGCAGGTTAAGAGCTACCTGGCAGAGCAGAAGACCAGGGTGCCATGCAAGTCAAGGTAGCAACAAGGTAAAGACAAATGTAGCTAGAAATTTTAAATTGTAAATTTTTAGAATATGCACAGTAAATATATCATATATAAATAAAAAAATAGCTTTAAAACATTGAAGTCCAACTTGCGATTTCACTATGTTGTAAAATATTCATTACAGCGTTACTCTATTCTAATATTTCTTTCACACCTTTTACAAGCACTAACTGCTTCTGTTAGTAGTACTGGGAGTCTGTACAACCGGTATCGTGGTCAGGAAGTTAAAGATGTGTGCTAGCGCCAATCAGCATTGACGCTGCTAGGCGTGGCTTCCGAATCCAACACCGTGTTGCCGCATTAATTTTGTGTGGACCACGTGATTACACTTGCTTTCAGTGCTTACGCTGGTGAAGTTTGTTTGCTATTTTATACGTACGTGGATTCCGATTTTTAGTGTTTATAAATCCTATTATTATCGCTATTATAATACGAGGGCTGTTCAATAAATAATGACCACATTTTTTTTTGAGAAACTACCTTTACTCATCCTCATAATTTTGATGGTCCTTCTCAAAATAGTCTCCCATGAATGCGATGCACTTGTCCCAGCGTTTCTGCCTGTCTTCAAAGACATGATGGAAACCATTTTTGAGAGATCCTTCAAAATCGCATCCGCAGCCTTCATTACTGCTTCTGATGATGGATAATGCTTCCCATGAAGGCGTTTCTTCAAGATAGGAAATAGAAAAGTCACATGGGGTAAATCCGGACTATAGGGAGGGTGAGGGATGCGCTTCACGTTGACTTTTGCAAGATATTCAGCAACAACATTGGCAAGATGCGGCCTTGCATTATCGTGGTGCAGCACCCAGCCTGCTTCACGGAAATGTGGCACTCAATGAAATGTTGAGTACCTCAGAAAGTGATCTTAAGGTAATTCGTCGATCCTCTCCCACAATGGCAGCAGAAGTGTTGATGTTTTCTTATGTAAAAGCAGTAACTGGAGCCCCGGGTCAATCTTCCTTTGAAATTGATTGTCTCCCCTCTTTAAACATTTTAAACTACCTTCGAGCTATGCTGTAGAGAAGAACAGACTCTCCATAGGCCTCCTGTATGATTGTATAGTTCTCAAATGAAGATTTGTTGAGACGAAAGCAGAATTTCAAAGTTGCATATTGTTACTCGCGTGTTACCTCAATTGCAGCGGTAGGCGATACTAAACATGTCTGAAGTAGCCTGGTTCTCAGAGGCGGGAACCAGGAGTACCAACAATGAAACTACTATGGCAGGTTTGTTTCACATTAAGCTAACAGAAAATAAGTTTGAATTTTAGTACGATAAATTATGCCCATAAAAATTATGATCATTCTTTATTGAACAGCACTCGTAATATAGCTACTGGTTCGTGAAATATGAAAATGCACGAAATATTTAAAATACGCATTGTTCCTCTGCTTGAAATTCCTCTAAAGAAATGGCAACAGTCTGCTTCCCCTTCTCGAGAAATGCGGAGCCGGAAAACGGCCGGCCGTACTGTAGTCAATTTTAGGACTCTCTGCACTGTCGTGAATCCTTGGGTTGGCTGCCCTTTCTGCTCTCGCCTCATCCATCATCCCGGGAAAGCCTTGCTTGGGGCATAGGTACAATAAAATAAGACTAGTTAACGTGCCGAGTCCCAAAAGTCCAATCCAATCCAAAGCAATAATAGGAGTAAAGCTGCGTTTTTCATACTTAATCTGCGCAGGCATATGATTATATTTCTCAAAAATACAGACATAAGGGGAGTATTAGTGCAGACAGGCTAACAGATATGTTTCCAGCATGTACAACGGAGTATCACAATACTTGTTGGACATTAACTATAAAGTCAATGGCAAAATGTTTCCACAGAACAGTATTAACAGTCCTGGAATAAAACAGACCTGTTTCATATTTTCTACCCCTTAAAATAAATAATGAAACTCTTTAGAATCTGAATGCACCGCAGTTAGCGACATCTTTAAGTTCCGCTTCTTTCAAAGAATGTTGTTGGTAGACGGTTTAGGAATTCCCTCTCTGGTATTTTTCTTTTAATTATCATTAAGGAAGCCTGTAAACACCTCAAGCACTTTCACAGTTGTGGAGCGTAAAAAGAAATAATTAAGACTGATTTAAGTCGTGGCACTGAAGGAAGAAGCAGCCGTTACAGGAACATTTAACAGAACCATGGACAGACGAAGTTTTATCACTTTTAATCCCAGCTTAAACGTTAGGCGTAATGCGTGTCACATTCCGTGGTGACAAAGGAAATGACATATCCCGCAGCGCTTATGAGTTAAGCTGTCGAAATGGTGATTCCATTCATATTTATTTTCTCCATTTCATTCTAATAGTAAGTAAACGAAGTATTGCATTCCATAAAAAATTTCGATATATTTCATTGTACACCAAAATACCAGATTGGGGTCCTCTGATTAAAAAAATGAAATGGAATTCAGGCGTGTCTGTCTGCCTTTCTTTATTTCCACAGCTTGTACGGCTATAATTTTAATTAATATACCCTTTTATTTAAGATACTTACATGACCAATAAAGTATACTTATTATATTTTTGCGTTGATGAAATTTATAGTGGGGTGAAGTTCAGAATAAGATGTGGGTTGAATGTATTATCAGAAGAAGCCGAACGGAAGTTAGGCTTAAGACAGGGATGCAAATTGAGTCCTATACTATTCAATTTATTTATAGATGACATAATAAATAGGGTTAAGGAAAGCAATGCCCATTGCCAAATAACAATGTGCAAAGAGATCCCTGGTTTGTTGTACGCGGATGATATAACGGTAGGAGCAATTTCCGTAATAGGTATGCAAAAATCAATTGAGGCAATCCATAGGTTTTGCGCTGACTGGGGATTAAGAATAAACAGCAAAATATGAATAATAATGGTATTCAAAAGAGGATCGATACATAGGAAAGGAGAGGAATAGTTCATAGGAGACAAAAAGGTAGAAGTGGTAAACGAGTATGACTATTTAGGTGTAAGAATGTGTAGCAGTGGAGGATGGGCTGCACAAGCCAGAAAAGTGATAGCTAATGGCAGGGCGGCAATGTCAGGAGCAAGAGTATGTAAACATAAACTGAAGATGTCAGTTAGATGTTTAGAAAGAATGTATGAAGCTGTCGTGGAAGCCAGAACAATGTATGCAGTGGAGAGATGGGGCACATCAGAGATAGAAACACAATTAGACCAGATGAATGGACTGTTTTGCAAAGAACTACTAGGGCTCCCAAAATTGGCACAAAGAGAGGTGGAATTACTAGATCTAGGTAATACAAAAAGGAGGGGAATAATAATAGAGAGAATATTGAAATTCTGGTATAAGGGTATTAAAGGGCAGAAAGGGAAATTATTAAATCTGTGCATTAAGAAACAGAAAATAATTAAAAATACAAACAATTGGTGGTCGGAATTGGAAAGAGTGATATTAAAGATAGGCATGGTTTATCTATGGAGAGCAGAGGAGACAAATTATAACGTTTTTTGGAAGGAAGTGAGAACTAGATACAAGACATAGATAGGCAAGAGATATGGGAAAGTACAGAAGAAAATAAATCTTTGAAATGTTATAAGCAATTAGAGACAGAATGCAGTAGGGAAAAATATATAGAACAATGTGGCAAAACTGGAATAGAAGGCATAGCGCGCATGAGGGTAGGAATATTATACTTAAAAGTGTTGAGAAGTAATGAGGCAGGGATATGTGAATTTTGTGGAGATGAAGAGAGCACTGTTCATTACTTAATAGAGTAAGGTGCTAACAAATTACAGGAGAAAAATATGGGATAAGAAATGGGACAGTGTGAGCAAAGAGATATTGGCGGTACGCATGCTAACGGGGATGGGAGAAAAGGAAAATAGATGCATAGGAGATTTATTATATAGGATAAAAGAAAAGTGGATTAGGATAAAAGAAGAAAAGGTCCAGAATAAATGACATAAAACTGCTCAGGAAAACCAAAGGTTTATAGCCAGGGGACCTGAGTCAGCAAGTAAATCTTAGGGTCAGCAATTTTATGCATTTGTACAGGATGTATAATACAGCATGTTCTATGTTAAATTATATTGTACTGAATTTGTAATGGTTACTATACAAATAAATAAACATCAAAAAATTTTGCGAATAGCTCATAACAGCGGCTTTATTCTTAATGCGTGCTGCACAGTTTAATTACAAAAAACCCATAAACGTTAGAAAACAATTTACACCAACCAAGAATATTTCATTATAATATACTTAAGCAAAATATATTTTTGTGATATAAAGAATTAGTTACAGGTTTGAGTTCTCAAATGTTTTATACTTAAGTACCAACTTCTTTCTCAGGATCATAGAAAGAGCATGCATGCAATTTTGAATTCATCATATACTGTTCCGCTTTTGGCAGATATCACTTCAGTCTACAAACACAAGAAAATACGAGGGTCGGCTAAGAAGCCCCGAGTCTCACATAGAAATGGCGGCACTGGGTCAATTTGAACGGATAGCATCAGATAGTTTAACCATAGACTAGCTTATATTCATTGTCAAGGTCAATAGTTTGTTTAGTTTTTGAATGACATCATTTTAAACAAGGCAAGACTACCTAGACGTTTCACGAATATGGAGGATTTGGGAAAACGAGCAGTGACTAAATACTTCCATTTGAAAGGCTTAACGCCTAAAAAAATGAAGGAGGAAATAGTACACTGAAAGATTCTGTACCTTCATATACCATGATCAAAAGGTTGGTTGCAGGTTCAAAATGGGACGTAAGAGTACTAGTGATGAGCCTCGCGCTGAACGTCCTGTGGAAGTCACAACTCCAGAGATCATTGAAAAAATTTATCGTTTACTACTGGAAGACTACAAATTAAAGTTGTTTGAAATAGCAAAGTCTGTAAACACATAAAAAGGTACAGGCAGTATTTTAAATGATATTTTGGGCTTTCACAAGGTCTGTAAAAGATGGGTGCGTGTTTGTTGAAACCTGATGAAAAGTTGTAAAAAAAAAACTGTATATGTTAAGAATTTGGAGCTCTACCGTAAATGTTCCAGTGAATTCTTGAGACGGCATAATGGCATAATACCATGAATGAAACTTGGATACATCATTACACTACCACTCCAGAAAGTAAGTCACAGTCAAAACAGTGGTTTGCAACAGATGAACCAATTCTATATAAGGCAAAGTTAATTTTCCCGACTAAGTTATCTAGAAGCTGGACTCATTTGAGCATCATTTCCTCTTATCATTCTTCGTCCAATATAACTTAACGAAGGCCGTAAATAAAAACAAAAAATAAAAAATAGATCACCAAAAAATAAAGGATAAGATAATACCCCTTATTTCAAAAGTTTAACGCACAATATTTGGACAGCATAACTGGGGTACATATATATTTTGAATTTAAATTCTTATGCGTCTTATTCATGAATTTCTCACCGTTACAATTTGACATAATAGGTTATATGTTACATTAGTATCACAAGTCTGGCTATTTTTATTAAAATACTAGGTGGTTTAGATAATTAATGAGAAGTCCAATATATATATTTGATTTTTGGGGGAATAGCCTCTTAAGTCCTCTTCATTTTGAACTTTTACATTACTGGTAAACTCTAAGAGATAAACATAGTCTTACTGCACAGTAAATGTAAATACCTTTAAAGTACGAGGCAAATATACTCAGCTGGATGGAATGGATGCGAAAATGAAGACAAAGAATATTTTCATTGGTAAAAGATCAGTTGGAGCGTGAATTTGTTTTTGCAAACCTACATCGTACATGTTATGTCAATGCGTCTTTTGTGCATATACTATCTGTAATTGAGCTGAATGTTAAAACAAATTACTTTTCTCACATTTTAAGTCATTATTGCTTTTGTTTTCATGGTCATTCAAAGAGAGCGGAATTTCAAAGCCATCATATAGCAATCTACTCTTAAGAAATTTAACATCGCTTGAGACTACTGTACTCACTTATTTATAATGTACCTAAAAGGAATAGATAGGAAAGTCATTTTCTAAATGTTTAGCTTGAAGTAAATGGAAGTTAAGTAGATAGACGTAGATGGAAAAGGAGTTTGTTGAGGAATGGGTAGTGAGAAAAATCAGACACGCACGCACACACGTGCGTGACTATCGAGACAAGCTCGAGACTATCTACCAGGGCAATCCACACAAAGTAAAGACTGACCTCCCCTCTAATGACCAGGGAGTTACTGAGCTGTCCCAAAAGGGCGCCCAGCGTCTCAATGGGGCTTTACATAGGGCAAGACCTAGAGACTAACTAGCCCCCCATCTGGTCCTAAGGACTCAAGACGGATTGGAAGTGGATACGCCACTTACGCGCGCCAAACCTATAGGGGAAGGCTACCGATTAACCTCGGTAGGGCCGCCTGGTGATCTAGCACACCTTCTACTAGCTATGCTGGCTAGTACGCGGGAATATATGGCTTCCCTCAACCCTGTCCGGAGACGTACCCGATCTCCCACGGGTATCGGGAACTACTGCCCCGTCGAGTCCTACCCAATTCGAACAATTCCCATTCAGGGAGGGGCTCGAATGTTCGACCCGAGGTTCCTCTAGTAACGTCAGAGGTGCCACGTGTGCTAGGGGTCCGCAGCGCCCGCACCACGTCAGCTAAAGGGGACGGATCCCCTCCTCTACGGGGGGTAATGAAAGACACGTGAATGTAACGCGTAAGATACTTTTTGTTAGAAATAATGTAAATGAAACTGTGCATGTACGATATAGAAAACAAACTAAGTGCTTAGATATGGTAGGTAAGATGTTGCTATCAGGGCATCTGTGTGGGAAAATTTTTTTAAGTGTCTTCAAGTTTAGTCTAAGGGGTTTGAAAATATAAACAAAGCATATTTTCCAAACAGTTAATGCTACAGTGAAAGTGACGAGTTCTAAGTTTTGTCTAGTAGAACTTCGCGTGACTTTAATGCATAACATGCTTTTTGTTGTTTTAAACCCCTTAACAAAATTACCAGTTTTCTTATCTCTAACCTTTATTACTAGTTTCAGTAGTTAATTAATTCTTTTGAGAAGAGTTAGCAATTTCAGTTTAGGAATTCCCACATGATACAACACACCTGTCGAGTTCTAAGGCATGAATCCTTTGAGAGAGTGCTTTTAATTAAGGAACACAAATTTTAAGTTGTGTGCATAGAGCCTGTCAAGTTGGAGACACTGGCAGTTGATCTAACTAGTGAACTTAGACAAACAAGCACGTGTGCTGATAACAAAATGAGCAGGTTAGATCGCGTCAGAAGGTGTTTTATTCAATTAACATACTCTTGTTAAACTGTAATTCTAGTTCACAAGGCTTGCCTGCTGAGAAGTAGAGAGTTCATTATATAAACATAGTATACTCATTAAAACGACAATGTGATAGTTTGTATTAACTTAAAATAACTAGGGAAAAAGCCCATTACCTTCACCCAAGTGTGAGAAAATTTATAATATGTTACATCTAAAATAATTCCTGTTCCAGTAAAATTTTCTTAACAATCTATACATCTCAATCCATCTGATTCCGATTGCTGTTTCATATTAAACAATAGCTCTATCGATAAATTTTATGGAATATCGTGACACACTTTATAGAGATACAAATGTAGATACTATTTATGATTCACTACTTCCACTACACTTCTTAGAGTCCATTTTATTTTAATTTTACTTGCATTTTTAATTATATAGTTATTTATAACAGTCAATCACAGTACAGTTTTTCTATTTTATTTGCAAGTTTGTCCACTTAAGTACATTTTATTACGGCAATATATAAAATTTAACATATGCGTTCAATTGTTTGATCAATTCTAAATAAAGCGTTATAGTGATTAGACAAATCAGAAGCGTGACATTGTCACTCAGAAGTCTGCTGCAAAAGAATAAAATCTATTAAACGCTATGCATTCACAATCTCAGTAATACATTTCATCTTTCTTTGTATGGTATTTGGCTGCAACAAATAGTTAAATATATAGTGCGATCAATGGAAACCCGAACCAATTCAATAGGCCACAACATTTGAACTAATAATTAGGACACGCGTGAAACTTTGGGAGAATATAATACATTTGGAAGATTACATTACAGTATTTAGATCTCAGAGAAAGTGCTGGAAGTGTCGTCCACCAAAATATATACTTGTTTGCACTCGTCTCACCATATTCTCTGAAGTTTTATGGAGAGTATCCTCGCCAATGTTACTTATTTCGGTACGAATGGATTCCTTGAGAACATTAATTTTCCGTGGCATATTCTTGTACACTATTCTTTAGATAACCCCAGAAGAAAAAAATCCGGTGAGGTTAGGTCAGGGGATCTGGGGGCTACAGATCTTTTGAGATTATTCGATTGTCAAAATGAAATGTGTAGTGTTTAACGCCCGCTTTTACTACATACGGCCCCGCAGGCGGTGACACTGATGATGCATGAGATGAAGATGGAGCACCGGTGGAATGAGGTGGCGGGGGAAACCGGAGGTCCCGGAGAAAACCCGCCCCAACGCCGTGTTGTCCACCACAAATCTCACTTTGTGGTCGCCTGGGATCGAACCCGGGCCGCCTTGGTGAGAGCCAAGCGGTCTAACCACTGAGCCACGGCGTGGCTCTCGATTGTCAAAGACAGAGTTGTTAACCAAGCGCCGCTTTCCCGCCAATTTCCCCACATTTACCTACTTCAGGCAATGGATCAGGTGGGAGAATTCATTCAAGTACTTGGGAGTCAAGCTGGATAAGGGCCTAACTTTTCGGGAGCACATCCAGGAGCAAGCCCATCGGTCGTGTGGTGCCGTGGCATCACTATACCCTGTGTTTCGGTCTGCGATGTCTGTTTCCCTAAAGTTGCGCCTCTTTATGGCTCTGGTCCTCCCTGTCATGCTTCATGCGTGCGAAGTCTGGGGTGTGGCCGCAGGCTCAAACCTAGTTCTACTCCAACGTGCACAGAATAAATGTCTTCGGATTATTTATTCTAATTGCACAAGGTTCCCCGTGAGACTACTTCACGAGGCTTCATCCCTCCGATATGTGGGGGATGAAATTAGGCGCCGGGCGACAAAATTCTTCGAGGGTGTGCCCCAACATCAGAGCGCCCTCGTCAGATCCCTTGGGGATTATGTACCTCTTGAGCGTCGCTTAAAGCGATACCGGTTACCCCGCATGTCTTGCGGTCATTACCGGTAACCACATGATCTCCATTCCAGCCTAAACTAAACTTCAGCTAATCCAAAAATTTATTATGGAAAATTCAAAATTATTCATACCTTCTTCCTAGTTTATTAACTGGTCCACCAGCGGTGCACGCTGTCTAAAGCACCCGGTTCATCATTCTCTGAGGAGCAACAAGCTACCTCCCTACACTACGCCCACTTAATCTACACCCGTCATTCTGCAACATCCACATCCCGCCACTACGTGGTTCAGCTCTTCCCAGAGCAGGTACACGACTTGACCACCCTTCGAGCTGTTCCAAACAGCCCGCCAGCATGGAGTTGAGTTGAGTTGAAGACAGAGTATACAAGAATAAGCTACGAACAATTGATGTGCTCAATGAATCCATTCGAACCGAAATAAGTAATATTGATGAGGATACTCTCCGTAAAACTTCAGAGAATATGGTGAGACGAGTGCAAGCATGTACAGATGCTGCTGGAGGACATTTCAAACATTTTCTGTGAGGTGTAGATAGTATAATGTAATCTCCCAATTGTGTATTATATTCTCCCAAAGTTGCACGTGTGTCGTATTATTGGTTCAAAAGTTATGAAATGGTTCAGGTTTATATTGATAACACCGTATAATACTATATAAAAATTAATGACAACAAATTCATTCCTATATCAGAGGTTAAGTAGAGAGCCCAAGATTTAGCATACTCAAGAGTCGCCATTGTGGCGCATAGTTAAAAAATGATGTTGAGAACATACAAAAATTTCAGGTCGAGATTTCACGGAATCACTTTTAAAACTGCCTTTATTCTCAGAAATGTCAGGATAGGTCATATTTTGATTGACATATTTACTGTGCATATTAAAAAAATTTACAATTTACCACTTTTGGCTACATTTATTTGTCTTTACCTTGTTGCTACCTTGGCTTGCATGACAAGCTGTTCTTCTGCTCTGCCAGGTAGCTCTTAACCTCCATACCTCCTTGTAACTTAATTAGCCCCACTCTTGCTCCTAATCTTTCCTTCTTATATTCTTTACATTTCTGGCCCATTTTTCTTTTACTTTCTGTAAGAACTCACTAATTCTTCTTACCTTCTTTTCCTCCCTGCCCGTTAACGTTTTTATAGCTACTATCCTCTTCTCTACTTTCTCCGATATTTCTTCCCAGACCTTTTTTCTCCATTTTGCAACCTACTTGCACTCTGTTACATAGTGTTCTATGCTTTCTTTTCCCCCCACAAAATTCACAAATTCACTTTTTCCCTGCCTCTTATCACTCTTAGAAGTATTATTCCTGTTCCCATCCAAGCTAACCCTTCTCTCTCTCGCCTATTGTAGTAATCTACATATGCTTCTCGCCCCCAATTTCCTTTTATTTGCTTGTAAAATTGTAATGATTTCATATTTTCTAGACCTACCCATATTTCTTGTCTTTCTATATCTTCTATTCTGCATTTTACTAATTTACCCACATCGCATGTATTCCTTTCCCCTAATCTCCATAGATCTTCCATTCCTAGTTTTTCCATAACTCCTCCTATCTCTGCCCACCAACTATTTGAGTTCTCTAATCCGTTTTTCCGTTTTGCTGTCTCATGCATAATTTCGTAATTTCCCCTTCTTCTTTGGCCAAACACCTATACCAAAATTTATTATTCTTTCCATTATTATTCCATAATGATTTACATCTCAGCAAAAATATGGAGCATTCATATTGCTTCAAACACACTGTTTTTGTTGAAAAGCTTTAAGATTTATAGTAGATATAATATTTGCTGTTACCTTGAATTTTCGGAGGCCCAACATTTTTTATTGAGCGTTTTAAATTTTCTGCCACGTTATATAGCTAAAAAATAAGTGTGATATAATTATTAAATTATGCACTTTAAAATAAAAATATACCTATTTTACAAAAAGTTTATCGTATACCAATAATATTAATAAAGTTTAAATAAACCTAGAGACGGAATAAATTAGGTTAGAATAGATAATCTTTATTGCCGTAAACTTTACAGTATAGCAACGTCATAAATTGAAACTTACCAAGCCACATTATAGAATTCATTCACAGAATACAATGTGTCGGCCACCAAAGTATGGCGTATAGTCCTCCCAAAACTTAAAATAGGGAGCTTTGTTAATCTCTCTGCTAAACAGTTATATAACTTAATCGAAACGACTATAAAACTTTTCTGAATTTTAGATGCCTATTTTGCTTCTATATGAATTCAAACAGTTACGCGTTATATAATTATGAAAACTTGAACAAAGTGTAAAACTAATAACATTCTCCTTAACATATACAAGATAATTCAGCACATATATCCATAGCAACGTTAAAATATCCAAATGAATAAAAAGTGGTTTACGATGTTCTTTTGAACGAAATGCATAAATTGATCTAGTAGCCATTTTATAATATAAAGATCTTAGTTACTAAAGAGTAATTACCCCAAAAAGTATGTCATAATTAGCATGTGAATAAATATGAGCATAGTGAACCTTTATCAGAACGTCCATTTTAACAATGTACTTAAAATTCTCAACATTAAGATTCCTGTAGTGATCTTTTCTGAGATATAAATGATATGTATTGACCAGCCAAGATCTGGATCGATATGAAGCTCCAAAATTTTATAGAAGATCCAGAACCACCATTGCTAAATTTGTACTGGATATCAGTGGTTTTTCCAGTGCTTATGCTCAGGTTATCATTACACCAATCATTAACAACATTACAACATTACCACAACATTACAACAATCATTACAACAATCATTAACATCAATATGCAATTTAAGTTTTAATGTTTTAAGCTTTATCATAAAAAGTAATAGCTATGTCATCTGCAAGAAGCTGTGGGTCAAGGCTTTTATCACAAATTGAAACAGGAACATCATTAATATAGATAAAAAATACAAGTCCTAAAATGGTGCCTTGTGGAATTCCACAATTTACAGACTTGAACTCTGATAATCATAATTTAAAATAAGTTGCATGGAACCTATTACCATAATTAGAGTTTAGAAATTTAATACTTTTGTCCTGAAAACAATAAACTCCAAGTTTCTCTAAAAGAATATTAAGAGAGGCAAGATCGAAGGCTCCGCAAGGATTAAAAGCTCTACTTGGTGCAATGTTACCATTATTAAATTATCGTGGCATTGTCTCGGAACGCTTGCAATTAGCCTTAATAATACTCATGCTATCTCTGAAACAAAATTGGTTAGTATTTAAAAACAAATTCTTTTCAAAATAAACAACAATCTGTTTACATAATAGTAATTCAAATACCTTAGTTATTATTGGAAATATACAGCTATGTCTGTAATTATAATAACGAGTTTTGTCTCCTTTTAAAGCACTGGAATTACTTATTTAACTAAAGATGATTTGCGGTAAATTATACTTTTAAATTAACTTTTTAAAGTTAATTATATTTATATATCATTTGTCACAAGTGACTGTTTTGTTTAATTTAAATATTGCATTGCCAGCAGTAATTTTGATTTTGGTGGTGCGTGTGACGTCGTTTCACGTGACCCTTCCCTCTCTAGTGAAGCATGTATAAAGTGCTCTCTCTTCCTCTTGTGAGCCAGCTGTGAAGGACGGACCTAGTTTCGCTGTATGTAAGGTAACCGGCCATGTGGCCACTTGTGTATTTTCTACTATTTTAGTAAACCTTACATGTCTAAATTGTGGTTTCACTACTTTCTAATGTAATGGAACCTTTATACGGAATATCCCAACCTCTCCGCAAAGCTGGCCGCTCCGTGGCTCAGTGGTTAGACCGCTTGGCTCTCACCAAGGCGGCCCGGGTTCGATCCCAGGCAACCGCAAATTGAGATTTGTTGTGGACAACACGGCGCTGGGGCGGGTTTTCTCCGGGATCTCCAGTTTCCCCCACCATCTCATTCCACCGGTGCTCCATCTTCATCTCATGTATCATCAGTGTTATCGCCTGCAGTGCCGTATGTAGTAAAAGCGGGTGTTAAACACTACACACACACTCTCCGCAAAGCATGTGAATCCTATCTAATTAGCTCCCAACATGCAAGGTCTGGCCATGTAATATCCATCCATGAATAACCCTGGCTGGGTCCTCACATTTGTTACACAATATCTACCTTTCATGAAATATTTTTCAAAATAAATTTAGAATTTTCACAATGAACATTTAGAAAACTTTTACCCGGCGCCTAACCACCAACCGCCAAGAGGATGAGACAGCACTTTGTACAGGCTTCACTAGAGAGGGAAAAGTCACGTGGCATGACGTCACACACACCACCATAGTCAAAATTACTGCTGACATATATATGGAGTAGCAAATGTTATATTAATAATGCAAATCAGGCTTTAATAATATATATTGGTAAATTTATCCCAAAATTTTGAGTTCGATAATTTAAAAATCACTTCGGAAGGAGAATTTTAGATTTTGAGAGCTCTCTAAGATAATACAACCAAGGGAAATGCACCGAAAAATTTACTTACGCGTGTTTTGTTAAATATGGTATTATTTCGAAAGAGGTTAAATGTGTATAGCCAATTTTGCAGAATCAACTAGCAATTTTGGAAAGGGTCAGAAAATAACTTCTCAAATGCACAACCACACGCTCCCCCAGGATTATTTAAATTGTTGCATTATTCTCTGTTCACATTCCGATAAAAAACACGTTAACAAGGAATGTTGGTAGTGAGTTGAACATAACAATAAATTCAATTTATAATTATTTTTGGCTAATTTAGGCCTATAGGTCTCTTTAAAGTAGAGAACAGGCTTCCTTTACCTAGGCAACTGGCAGAAAAAGTAAAAATTAAAACCAGATTTTGCAGATGGGCTTACAAAAGAGTCAGTAGACTCCGAGGAATTGTGTCAGAATTAAAAACGGACCTCTGATGGCAGATGTCTCACGAAACGCAGTAACACCGCGTGCGTAATGCGGGGTAGAGAGGATAGGAAAAAAATTCCACCAGTGAAATATGACTCCCCTTTCGTCTGTGTTTTTATATACATCGCATCTATTTTTTATACGCCATCTAATAAATTTATGTTGGAATTCCCAAACCTTTACTCTGCGTGACGGCGGAGGTAGAAATGATGATACCGTAATAACAACAGAACAAAACTAAAAATATATATACAGGAGAGCTGAAAGGCCTTTTCCGTGGCTTTGTTGGAGACACTGGGAGGGTCCAGATTATGATTTGTTGCTATGCAGGAAGCAAGAGGCCCAGAGTTGGGCATTTGTTCTCATTGCCGCCCCAAGTTAAAATGACACCAAAACGTGTTTTGTGTAACTTCGCATCCGGAAATTACCTTAATGAAATGTTCAGCTAGGTCGAGAGCATTCCTCTTCCGTTTACCTTTTTCCTGTTTTTCTTCTGAAGGCTCAAGAAAGTTTAATAAAGCTGCTATTTCCCTTTAAGCACGATACAGCTTTAAGGATGTGAAAATAATCTGATTCACAATTATTTTATATGTCACGTGCTTTACAAATAAAATACCAAATTTGAAACCTATAATTAAAACTATGATTGGTAAGTTCATAATACATTAAACTATAGTGCGATCCATATAAACCTGAACCATTTCAATAGGCCAAAACTTTTTAACCAAAAATAGGACACACGTGCAACTTTGGGATAATATAATACACAATTGGGAGATTACATTACACGATATACATCTCAGAGAAAATGTTGGAAGTGTCCTCCACCAGCATCTATACATGTTCGTACTCTTCTCACCATATTCTCTGAAATTTTGCGGAAAATATCCTCGCCAATGTTGCATATTTCGGTTCTAATGGATTTCTTGAGAACATCAATTGTCCGTGGTCTATTCTTGTACACCCTAATGACACCATGGAAATTGTAACTAGTTTATTTGATAATCGAATAATCTCAAAAGGTCTGTGCCCCTCTCCCATCCAGGATTCCCTGACCTAACCTCACCGGAGTTTTTCTTGTGGGGTTTTCAAAAATATAGTGTACAACAATAGGCCACGGACAATTGTTGTTCTCAAGGAATCCATTCGAACCTAAATAAGTAACATTGGCGAGGATATTCTACGTAAAACTTCAGAGCATATGGTGAGAGGAATGCAAACATGTATAGATGCTGGAGGAGGACTCTTCCAACATTTTCTTTTAGATGTAAATGGTGTAATGTAAGCTCCCAATTGTGTATTACATTCTCATAAAGATATGTGTTTAAAATGGGAAGGTGTTTGTACTTGAGCGCTACTAGATGAACAACCAATCGGAGTCCTGCGGTGTTGTATTGCATTCCCGCTTAGTGGTGTGTGACGAGCGCCAACCTAATCAATCTGTATGAAATACTATTCGCGCTAAGACAAAAATTCAGATGCTGCCGAAAGTGATCCACGTGGAATGTAGAGAGTAATGTATCTAAAATAACCAGGAAAACCCGATATTTTAAGCTCACATAGTTTTTCTAACACATAGTTTTTTTTGTAATTACTCAGAAGTGAAACATAAATATTTGACATGATGTGATAAAAGAATTACTTTGAATAATCTAATTCGAGCGAGAGGAAACAATAAATTTCCTGCTGCCCTGACAGAACATGTCTGGACACATTATATCTTTGTTTACGAATGGTTCGTAATCTCTATTTACTCTTGAGAGTTCAAAGTGGTTGGTGTGTATGTATGTACATATACTTTTCATTACTCAGAACTGAAATTTAAACTACTGACATGCCCTGGTAAAAGAATTGCTGTGAATAAGTGAAGGTGTTAAATTTGAGAAAGAGCAAACACTTCATTACCTGTTAGCCTGTGGAATGCTGTATGCTTATGTTTATGAATGAATGCTGGATAAGAAGTGTTTATTTGCTGTGGAGAGTACAGATCATATTATCCAGTTGTTCATTACACAACAGTAGAGTAAGTGTGAAATAGTTCAATGGCTTTTTGCGGTGAATTAAGTGGCGAGTCAAAATGACAGATTTTGCGAAGTCAGGCTCGAACTATTATTTTTAAGGTGCACACGTTGTTCTAAAAATTTTCTGAAAGTGAAACTAAAAATGAGTTACTACAAAGAGTACTTCCGTTTAAAAACACGGAAAAAGTGTATCAGCTGGATCAACTTGCAATTGAAACGGGACACCTTACCACTGCCAATATCATCCAATTGAGGTGGCGTGGGCTCAAATAAAAAGAGGGATTGCAAACAGAAATAATACTTTTAAACTGACGGACGTTAAACGACTTGTTCACGAAGAAATTGACAAGGTAACACAATAGGACTGGGAAAACTGCGTGAGGAATGCAGAGAACCTCCAAGATGACGATATTAAGAAAGAAAGAACACGTGGCCAGATTTCGGAACCTATAATCATAAATTTGCAAGACGTAGTGATGAAGACAGTGCCAATTACGAATTGTCTCTTAACAGAAGAGACATTGACAGCTATATGGATGAGCTACTGGCAGTTCCATTGGATTAGAAAAACAGGTAAGTAATAAACTATAATTATAATTATGGTATCTTAAAATATACATAATTTGCGAAAATGCTTTTTCTAATTTTGATTTTGGCAACTGCATCATTGTACAAGTTTTCAAAATATAATGTGCTTACCTTTACGTCTGCGCCAAGGAGACCTGTATGTTGTATGAATGTGCGAGAGAGAGGGAAATATAAAAGGAGTGGGGTAACAAGCTGGCAACGCTGAGCGTGATATGGCATCTGATTAGTTGGACTCCAGAACTCTTCCCATTTGAAACGCATAATAGTTTCTTTGCAAAGTCTAGGAGTGTAGGAATTTCTTTAGAAACTGGCTCAATCTTTGAATAATGGAGAATTTAAATACCAAATTTGATATTTAATCAAATTCATTTTTGCTTTTTAGTTTATGCTCTACAGGATATACAGACACATACGCATATACATACACACAGCGAGAGAGAGAGAGAAAGAGAGAGAGATAGAGAGAGATATTTTTACTTATTGAGGCAGTTGTCAAACTTTGTATATGGAGAAATCCCAGTATTGAAATTTGGGTAGACTAAGTAGCTCTTCTACTTACTGTAATGAGTAGAGAAAGTAAATGTAAACATATCATCACCATATTACTGCTCTAAACCCCTGCTATTGCATAGCATTTGTGAGCACTAGACATTTCGTTAAAGATGTGAGCGCGGTTTGTAGTATTTGGAAGAGTCAGAGCGTAAGGTATTTATATCGTTCACGTGTTGGGAGGCGGGCTTTATCTGCTCCTTGGGTTGTTCGAGGGGAGGGGGCGGTCTGAGGGCTCGTTAACTCCAGTCTTAACCCAAACAACCAAGACATGCTTAGGTACCTTATCTGCTTCAGGCTGAGACACACACGCCGCCTCAATGTAGGCCATGTTGGGGTCAATATTCCTGTCCTGATAATGTGCTTTGTCGTGTACAATTGTCGCTTGATACTAAAACCAAACATACATCCTTCACTGTCACCAACGATGTCTGAAATATTGTGCAAGCGGTGACACTATGATTGTCTGGCACTAGATACTAAACGACGTCTCTACATATGCAGATATTTATAACCTGGGAGTAGCTGGAAACATTTGAAAGCCGTCAACGTATTTGTATTTATTTATATGCTTACTCAGTTAAACTTACAATACGTACTTTACTGTCGAACTCATTGGTGAAATAATCGGCATTTTTTCAACTAAAGGGAACGAAACGTTTCTATGTTTACTTATAATTGTCTGTAAACATTCTAATTCACTTTTGCAATACTCGATATATAAATGAATAATTGTGAACTCGTATTTGTTCTGTAAACTACAATTACAATAAATTTATTAATTGCCATAGCAACAAGGATGAAATGGGTCATTAATACTGTGACTTTGTGGGTTCGTGAAATTAAAAGTCCAATTTGCAGAATTTCCGAATGTTCTTTATTTGCCTAGAAATACACTTCATAGCAGCAGAATTACATCACATACATAACATCATTTACCAAGGTGGATGTCTACACACACAGCGTTCTGATTACATCAGTTTACTACACTCCTGTTACGTCTGTCCTTACAGCTGTTTGCTTCTGTTTTACGACTCACTCTTTGCGAGTCATCGCTCCCTTAAATACCTCATCTGATAATTCCAGAATGTTCCAGAACACTCTAGAAGCCGAATAATCTCTATCAATCAAGATGTCACCAGAAATTTCCATTTATCTCAGTTTGTTTGTTTCGGCAGACCTTTATCTGCGTATGCAAGCTATCTCCACACTGTCTGCTTATCAATTCCCATGTGTAAACAAGTCGCGCGAATCCTTTTTGCGCTTACGCCACTAGTCGTGAATGCCTACTTTGTTAAAAACACAATTAAAATACGTTTTTCTGGAAGCAAGACGCAGTGGCGGTAGGATTAGAGGTGGACCGAGCATTCAGGGCCCAAGGCAAGGATCAGCTTACGGTCGGGGTGTTATATTGCATAGTCAAGCTAGAGAATTTGTCTGTTCTCTTAAATATTTCTTCCAACAGGAAGACGGGAGTTTGCTCCTTATCAATGAACAGCTTATTCCTTTTATACAAAAGTGACAGTCACATGTCAGTAGATATGCTTGCACGTAAAATAATTCCTGTGGATCAGAATTCCGGCATATCGATGGCGTTGATATGAACATGGGAATTAACAAAGTCGTTAACAATATTATATTGCGATATTAATGTATACGGAACGGAAAACGAAACCAGCCGCTTGGACCGAGTTTTTTTTTTTCAATTATCGAGATTCCGTTATGTGCTTACCACATGTGTATTGAGATTATTTTTTGCACTATATGTATTTATATCAATCTGAATTTTAGTATTTAAGATATTAGCTGAAATATTAGTAAATATAAGTGAAGATAAATGTTAGAATTTATAACGTGCATCGCGTATGTGTTACTATGGAGAAATACTTACCACACTAGTGCGGGAATGCCAACTTACGATGCATAGCAACAATAACGGTATGTATGAAATATTAGTCACATGGTGCAAAAAAATTAAAAGAACAGCTTATTTCTGTTTTTAAAGTACACTAATGCAGATTAACTCTGCATATTTTTGTTGAAGTGAGATAACTCGAAACCCTGTTTATGTTCCGAGTGTTGGGAGGATAAAGAAAGAGTATCTGGTGGGCAACATTGCAGCACCTACGTGGAGAAACAGATGACTTTCACGTATCCTCATTTAAAAATCAGACTGTAAGCACCAAAACATGCATTACTTCAGCCAATGTAATATACAGGAATCACAAACGACACATAGATGTTTACCCCACGTGGAGTAATCAGTGCGTTATCTGAGAAGTACCTATTACCAAAGATAAATCCATGGTAACTGACCGACCGAAGTGCTGGCTGGCTGGCTGTATATAGTCAAAAGGTTTTTGCTGCGTGCCCACTCGTTAAGGGTTTTACCGCAGGTAAGGTATTTGATTTCGGGATTTTGTTGGATGAGATGTGGGTTTTGAGATTTGTGTTGTTTATGAGGTTACAATGTTGTACTTTCGGCTTGAAGGACAGGATGCAATGCCCTGCACCCCGGTGTTTTGATTTTGTTTAAATTGGAAAAAGTTTTGATGCCAAACAGCTTGGAAGAATTATGTAGAGCTCAGCTTTAGCTGCTGTCAGGATTAGCTCCTGGGTTATCTCGGGTGCCCGCAAGCCATGCGGGGTAACCGGTGCAATCTAGAACGGCGTCTAGTGGGGTCATAATCTCCCGGTGATCTGACAAGAGAACTTCTATGTGTTGGTAAGGTAGCGTATAATTTTGATGCCCGGTGCCTAATTTCAGCCTCCACGTATGGAAGTTATCCGATGCTTCGTGAATCAACCTGGTAGGAAAATAACGTCCCACAGAATATATAGACCTAAGTCCTCTATTCTGTGCACGTTGAAGCCATGCTAGCCAGCTGTCTGCGGTCATGCCCCAGATCTCGGAGGCATATAGCATCACCGGGATTACCAGCGCTCGGAAGAGGTATAACTTAAGACCAACTGGCATCGAGGTCGACCTCAGCTTTGGATACAGGGAAGCAATTGTACCTTGCACCTTCGCCGATAGGTCCCTGATGTGCTGGCGAAAAGTTGGACCTCTGTCCAAGTTGACTCCTAGGTACTGGACGGAATTAGTCCACTCTATTCTTCGACCTCGGTAGCTGAAGTTGGTGCAGTCTGATGGGGGTGTAGCGCCTTGTGAAAAGTATGGCGTGGCTTTTGCCCGGATTAATGGACATCCGCCAACGCCAACACCACTGTTGTATTAGACGGAGATGTCTTTGCAAGGGGTTGAAAGCTCTGAGGATGTGTTTGTCTTTGCAGAACAGAGGCACGTTGTCAGCGTATTGTGCCGTTTCGACTCGTGGCTCGTTGAGAAATCTACCATAAAACCGTTGAATAAGGTGGGAGATAGTACAGAGTCTTCGGGGACTCCGCCTCTTACTGGTATGGTAACTGTTCGAGCAGCGTGACTATATATCATGACATATCCCATGACGTCACAGGGCTGCAGTGTGACCGATATAGCCAGCCTTAGCGGTCTCAATTTACCGCATGGATTTAAAAGCTTGGGACTCAACTTTCTGCTTAAAGAATCGTAAACAACTAATTATGGACTCAGTACCTATCCCCCAGCACCAGTAAAAAGTGATGTAACATAATTAGCATAATAAAAACGGCTCTAGTAGAAAATTACATAATATCCAGCAGAATGTGGCAATTCTGATTTATTATTGCTTTTTATGTTGTTATATTTTTTCAAATATTGCAAGGAGTTATTGGCTAACCATAAGTTACTTAACAGATCTTTGCAGGTCTCGTACTCTCAGTATGCGTTCTCCACCTGATATCACTTACAGTTCTTAGTATGCAATATACTTTATTTTATTCTTCCTTTCATTACTATGGACTTGGTTTAGCTTAGTTAAGAACAGCAGCCGTATCGAGAGGGGGGTCGGCCCCAAATAACCTTGTTGTCGACGGGCCCTAAAACACCACACACACACTCACTCACTCACTCACTCGACATGGGGTTCAGCAATTGAGTGTATTTTATGTGGAAATAAAATAGGCATAAATGTTGTGTAGTGGAATGTAAAGAAATACAATACTGGAGGAAATTAATAAGGAAAATGAACTGGGATAATAAATGGGCTTACGTAGTAACTATACAAAATCTTACGTTGAAAGGAGAGAAAACAATAAGGGAGGTGAGGAAGTATGTAGACAAAATCAAAGAGAAACGAATGAGAAGGTTAAGAAAGTTGATGACGGAAGAGAAATAAAGGACACAACGGAACATTAGGTCAAGGTCGCGTAAGTGCTAGGACAGAAGTAAACGGCAACGGAGCCAATGCCACTATTAAGCCCATAAATTTAAGCAGCGCACAAGTTTGTTCTTAGAATAACATTGAAAAAATATGGCATTGCAAAAAACTGTTGTATGTTTAAGTAGAAATAAACAAACTAAAAGGTAGAGGAAGCACGATATTCCACCCAAAAGATCGATATCCAAGTTTATCCTAAAATAATTTTTGAGACCCACTCAATAAAATAAAATATTTTTTGGAAAAAGATCTTTGTGTGTATAGATATACGTCCACCTGTCTCTCTATGAGTAACATAACTTGGGAAAAAACAGCTAACTCCCAAACATGGTATTTAATTACTGATCTTACACGAATGGTAAAGCGAAGTTTTTAGGACATCATACATTACAAACCACCCTAAGTGTTTCAAAAATTTTCATTTTTCCAGAGCTAAAAATTTTGATTAAATTTGTATGAGTAATGTATTTTCGATAAGAAATGAAATTTGTATCCTGAATCTTCTGGGAAGGGCCTCTGAAGCTCTTCGTTATGAACGACATGCATAACTGGTAAACTTTAAGAGGTAACTACAATTTTTATTATGTAAACACGTTTATGCTCCAACACCCTTTGTGTGAAGTTAACCATTTGCGAGAAATTGCTTGCCATTATACCTTCCTCAAATAGTAAGTCGTTACTCATCGTTTTTCTCCTGGTCATATGAAGAAAATGTGATGGCTTACTGGATAGTGACCAAGTCTTAAAAGATTTCAGTATTACCTAAAGTTTACTGTATTTCCATATTCCCTTAGCCCTACAAATTATTCTTCTTCTTTTTCTACCTCACGGCTTTGGATCGTTTAACCCGTTCCGGCTCCAAATTGGTCTGCCCATTTTTCTTCGGTCCTCCCTGGTTTCTTCTTCCTATAGGTTTATAGTTTAAGGCTATTTTTTGTATTCTGTTATTATTCATCCTCTGAACATGTTCTTTCCATTGATTCCTATTTCTTTCAATAGTATGGTTTATTTCTTCTACTTTGAATTCTGTCCTAATATCCTGACTACGTTTTTTTATCAATTTTGGTATATCCAGCTATTGACCTTATGAATTTAATTTCTGATGTCTCTATTCTCGTACTATTTCTTTTTGTTAGGGTCCGTGTTACTGATCCATAGATCAGAGATGGTATTGCCATTTTTTTGTAAAGTTATATTATAGAGTCCTTTCTTGCTTTATTTTTTTGGCCGCGCCATGGCTCAGTGGTTAGACCACTTGGCTCTCACCAAGGCGGCCCGGGTTCAATCCCAGGCGACCGCAAAGTAGATTTTTGGTGGTTAACACGGCACTGGGGCAGGTTTTCTCCGGGACCTCCGGTTTCCCCCACCATCTCATTCCACCGGTGCTCCATCTTCATCTCATGTATCATCAGTGTCACCGCCTGCGGTGCCGTATGTAGTAAAAGCGGGCGTTAAATTCTACACACACTCTTGCTTTATTTTTAGTATTCATTTTATTGTGCTATAGTTAAATTTATTTATTTTCTCTATTATATCAGCTTCCCGTTGGTACGAGACATTACATTACAAATACTTAAAGTGTGATTTATGCTCAATTATTGTGTTATCTAACACTATTTTTGATCTTACTGGATTAATTCCCTTAAATGCTTTGGTTTTGGATTTATTTGCTGATATTTTCATTCCATATTCTGAAGCAATTTTATCTAGACTATACAGCATTTTCTGCAGGTCATTTTCATTTGTGGCCATTATTATTTGATCATCTGCATACAACATAGTTTTCAATTTAGCTCCTGATACATTAATGCCTCCATACAAAATATTCAAAATAGAAACTTTTCTACAACTACCTCGGTTGACATGAAGTAGATATTAGAATAAGCTCCTTTACGTATAGTCTGTACAAAAGTGATTAGAGAAATACGTGAGAGCTACACCAGAGTTATTTTAATGGGGCAATCAGTACCTTCCGTACATTTTTCTCTTCAAGGATTACGTGATCAGTTTTAGGTCTATATCATTAAAATCATCTATTTTGATGCCTTGCCTAATTTCTTATCTTGTGGTGATTAACATCTTTGCTTATGCATCAACTGCCATTTGTGATCTTTCTAGGTTAATTTTTGTTCAGAAAAAATTATTCAAGTCAGATTTTATAGTTTCATTTCCTATTTTAACAGATTTGATATGCTCTATACATATTTTAAATGCGATTTCTGTAAAATATGATATATTCGTTTTGTAGGATTCGGAGACAGGAATAGCCATAAAATGTTACCTTCTTAATGTTTCTTTACTAGATATTCTTATTAAAATTATTCTACTTGATGTGAAAATAGTTTGAAATCGATTAACTCTGACTTCAATGTCATTGTCAACTTTAAAAATAATAACATTCTCTAGATAACCGATTGGAATACTTATTCCAGCATTTTCCCCATTTAGTATCTTCAGTTTAACAAGGTTCTTTTCTTTGATAGTTATTTAGGAATATCACACAAGCTATAAGTGTTAACTTTCCCGATAGGTTCCTGCGGAAGTCATGATGGAATGTAGAGCCGTCTCGGGTTTATGAATTAAGATCAAATTCTTTCTATAAGGCCAAGAACCGCACAGTACCTTGTCCAGCAGGAGATTTGAACCCGAGAAAACAAAGCGGATAGTCTATATGAAAGGCGTTGTTCATTTCTCAGTGCACACCGAAGTGCATGCATACTAAGGTAACTATTTGGCAAAATAAGTCACTTAAACCACTAACACTCACTATAGATTGAAAATGTTAAGAAAATGCAACACCATAAAGAACATACTAATGAACAGGTAGTCAAAAGGGTCAGTAATAACACTAATACTTCTTGTAACGTTAATCCATTAACATGTTTCCTCTGTCTTCCTTTTCCCCTCTCTTGATTGGCTAAAGTACACGTTTGAATGGCAGCGTCAAACCCTGTGCAATCATGCTCTCTTGCCATCCCGAAGAGCAGGTTTAAACTAGCCTATATACGGTTAGTGGGAAGAAATGATTAATTTCCATCAATTAAATAAAAAAATAAGAGTTATATGATGAAGCCTGGGACTCAAGTACTTACGATATAAGGCGTCACAAACGGTGTATCTCCAATGCGAGAGCCCCTAGTGGTTTACCTGGGAAATATAGGAGTCAAATGGAGAATTTAATGCCATGACGGCAAGTTGGCCATGGTAGCTCAATGAGTTAGAGCGACTCGACGGAAACCAGGAGATACGTGTTTGAAATCTCGACCGTGGCATTGAATCTTTCATGTTGACTGTATCTAACTAAAACATTAGCCTATATACGGCTAATTTCCATCAATTAACTAAAAAACATCTGCTTACTTAATTGTCATAAGAGTATATCTGCACTTGAGATGTATTTACTCTGTTAAGCCTAATTTCGTGGAATGGAGGTAACGTGTCTGCCTCAAGTTCAACATGTCTAGAGTTCGAATCTCAGGAAAAGTTAACTGGATAACGTTTTATGTGGTATTTGCCCTTATTGTGATCAAGCAAATGTGGGATCATTTTCAGTTTTAGGTATCTCAGCCCATTTGTCGAACATTTTCTAGAATTTTTTCAATTATCGACCACAATGAGTAAGTTACAGGACGATCAACTTCAAGAAAAAGGGCGAGCTAATAGGTAATATATTTGACTCTCAAGATCTTGAAAATATAGATTTGACAATTCTGTACAAGTATATTAAGAAAATATCGTGTTAACTCGTAATGTTAACTTTCATCACACAACAATATATTCCATAACAGCAGCCAATGTGAGGCGCAAGTACCAGTTGAGAGTTGGCATGTGCAGCTACCGTCTGAATATCAGAAGGTCAGCTGGAAGAGTGTGTAAAATATGTATTTTTTAGCATATAAAATAAAATATTTTGTTAGATATCAGACGTTACTTAGTGTAGGCCTTTGACCAGAGAACGTCTTTGGGACTGTTCTGCTCTTTGGAGTGGTAAGAGGGAACAGCAACATTTGGCAGCTTATGATGACGTCATATCTACATTAACTACCGTGTTCCTTGAACGAGAACGTGCTTATAATGTGTGACTGACGTTAACAATTCTGAGAAAGATTACGGCTAGAGTTGTAGTATGTAAAGAAGGCTGAGGCCTCTTAGAAAACATACTATACCCTGTTGTGGCATCAATGCTGGGACACAAACGCTGTTCGCAGCGTTATTGGATGTAAAACATTTTATATTACTGTTATAACAATAACAAATGAAAAAGCAGTTTTTTCAGTAGTATTATAATGAAATTTCATTGCGTGCCAATTTAAAATGTTAAAATTTTATAACTTTGTGAGATGAGTACTTAAAATTTAAGGTAGAAGATTTTCACTTTCTTTGTGAACATTACGTCAGAAATAGCTAAGTTTCGATTTAGTGTAGAGTAAATTAAAGTTTAAGAGCAAATAATATTTTCATCAGGTCGATGGCCCACGTATTCACATAGAAATAAGCACTTGTTCTGATCCTTTATTCCATTTTTATTTCTAAGCGTCCCTCTTAAACCCTTTCAAAACGACCTAAGTATTTCATTCGCAAGGCTTCGCAGCGGAGGGGAATAGAATTCTCAGATCTTTGTAAAATATTAAGGCCACACGCGAATTCACTGTTTTTTGTAACTGTTGGAATCATTAAGTAAAGTGCTCCAGTACTTGTCTACTTGCTCTTAAGCTAACAACGCGGTTCTATATGTAACGTTAATTCTTTCTTTTTAAAGTTTCATTTACAGTGACACTTCTGTTCATTTTCCAAGATACTTTTTGTTCAGTGCATCCGACCGCAGTTTCAAAATACATTTGTTGAGACTTCGGGCATTTTTTGCGAAACAAAATAGGATGTTTAACAATCACACCACGTTTCCTATCGTACCTTCTTGAAATGTACGTTTGTTTTATGAATTCCTAATAAGTTATTACTACTCTAATACGTAAGAGGCAATGCCATTCATAAAAATCTTCAGGTCAAGATTTAACCGGAAATATTTGTTTTGAGCTCCCTAAATCGGAACGACACTTTTAGAAAAAGGTCACTGTGTGGCTATTGCATAACTCAAAAGTTGTGTTTTAATGTTCAGGAACTTCCAAAGGTGCCACATGAGGATTTTTAAGTACATCTCCCTACTCCGAACCATTTTTATGTTATATTTTTTTTAAAATATTGTCGCGACGATGCGCACAAAAGGTTCAGTGTAGAGAGATAAGCGCAACTTGTGTACACAAAGAGCCGGCAAATAAAGATAGCGGAGATAAAAGGACTTGCCGGCACAGATTAAGTTACGCTTCTGGAAAGTTCAGGTTTCGTCAAGTGACAGAGCATTCAATGTCTTGTTTATTCCAGAAATAACTAGTGATTGTTACAGAACAGTCTCAAATTATCAATGAAGTATTTAAGGAAGCGACAACTCGCCAAAAGTCAGTCGGAAAGAGGAGAGTCAACAGTCGTAGAGTGTTATTGAAACGAGAGTGATGTGCTAAACAGGTGTAATCAGAACGCTGTTTGTTATGGTCATCGACCTTGGTAGACTGTGATTGTGTATGTGACGTAATGCGGTTACGTAAGGATTGAACAGAGTTGATTTCTACGAAAATAAAACACATTTTGAATTTTTGCAACTTGTACTTTTAATTCTACGAAACCACAAAGTCACAATAGTGTATTTTCTTAAAGTAACCAGTGAGTTTTATTAAAATGCCACGTTTTTAATTATTTCCATGTCAAGTACGTGTTTGTTTGCAAATGAGCCCATATAGGACTACTTAGAGACGTTTATTAGCTCTTCTATGAATCCAAAGTTCTTTCATTCTTTGCCTGTGGACTTTCTTTCTCTCCTTTGTCCATGTAGCTCCTGTCCTTTTTTCCCGTATTTCCTCTTGGTCAACTTGCCATTTATGTACCAAGTGCATTCAAGTTCTAACAACTCCTATTTTCTTTTCAGGACTGGGAACAGATAGGATCTTCTGGTTAAAAAAAATCATGTGGACTCTTTGTGAATGGGTGACGAGATGGCAACACTTTACATGCATAGAACTCTAGTGGCAGCGACGAGAGTCAGGACTGTTTTGGTACTTAAAATGGCGACGGTTTCATTGCAACAACAGTGTGTAATCATTCGTTTTCTCCATTTTTGTGGTGTGACACCTATTGAAATTTATCACCAGTGAGTGAGGCATGTGGTAATGGTGCCATGGATGTGTCTAATGTGCGTCCCTGTGTGCGACAGTTCAATGAAGGCAGAACATCGGGTGACAACAAACCAAAACAATAACGGTCTCACAGCAGCCGGTCTGACGACATGAACCAGCGAGTGTGAAACCTTGTTTTGAAGGATCGCCGATTGAGCATTTTCAGATATTCATGCAGGATTGTGTGCACAGATCCCACGAAAATGTCAATTTTGGAGGCGAAATCTGCAACTGTTTTGGTTTGTTGTCCCTCGATGTTCTGCCTTCATGGAGCTGTCGCACCCAGGAAGGCACATTAGACAAATCCATGGTACCATCAGCGCATGCCTCACCCAACTGGCGATAAATTTCAATAGGTGTCACACCACGGGGTGTTATAACTTGCACGCACCTCTTACCTTCATTCTAAATACATCTCTGTCTAGGATATCGTCTTAAGTGATTCCCGCCTATTTTAAATAATGTTTACTTCACCAATCCATTTCATAGTGTCTACTAGTGTTTTACTTCAATTTTCATAAAATTCCATAACTTAATTTTTTAATTTACTTTGTTTGAAGTTGTTCTTGCAATATGTCCATAAAATTTTAATCTTCGTTTCCTATTACTATGAATGTCTTGTGTACTTTTTATTTCCTTTTTGCGTGTAAGTCTGTATTCATCACATAGACTTGTGGACCTAAACTTTTTCTAACAATTGTACGTTCTTCTTTTTCTGTATTTCTGATATCTGTATCTGTTCACAATTAATGTTTCAGCTCCATAGAGGCACTCTGGTTTAATTACAGTGTTATAGTATCTTAAATTTTGTATATTTATTACATATGTTTCGATTAAGCCGATTTGCTGTTTCAATTTTTTTGTACCTGATTTTGTTTTATTCAATTGGCCTACATTATTTCACCAGGAAGTTTAAATTGTGAGGCTCATTTAACATTTCCATATTTGGTTTCCATGTATTTTGGTGCTTGTTCATTGCAAGAAATATATTTAGTTTCTTTGAAACGTATCTGAAGACCAAATTTCTTTGTAGTTTCTTTTAATAATTCAATCTGATTTTCAGCTGTGATATACGGGTTATAATTGCTAGATAATCAGCATGCGCTAGCCAATCTTTAATAATGGATATCGTCGTCATCGTCGTCGTCATCGTCCTCACCATCACCATCACCATCACCATTATCATCATCATTATTATTAAATTAGTTTAAATGTTTTTTTCGTCACTCATACCTCCTCTTCCACTACTTATGCTCTAATCTGCATCCGTAATTCCTGAGTCCATCCCTTCTTTTTAATCCAGGTGGACGTATTACCAAAATGTTTTGCTATTTAGTTCTCTGGGATACTTCTGTTTATTTGTTTACATATTAAATATTGTACTACAGAATTCTAAACCTAGTTTCTTTCTAAATATCATTGTTTTATATTATTTTAATTTTATAATGCCTTACCAAGGTTAAAATAAAATTTTTTGTGGACATAACTTCGACATTTTAAATGCATGCCAGTTTCCATATGTAAACAGATAACAGAAAGTATCTCCGAAATGTTGTACTGTACATCAAAGTCTTAAGATAAAGAGATTAAAAAATGTTTGTGAGTAAATAATGTGTTTTAACCCGTTATATAGTGTCAGAGCAGTAAGACTTTATCTCTTTATCTTTTAATGTAGCCCGTGATGACAGAATTTTATTGAAAATCTTCTTGTACCATTTATTGGAATATGCTAAATATAAATACTTTGACATTTAATAGAATTTTAGATTTTGAGTTACAGTGTACACACACGTGCACGGACCTTTTAAAGATCCATTATTTTCATTCAATCTATCTCAGAAGGTAAATACTTCCAAAGAAACATCAGCATATAATTTTTGAGTGGAATAAAATACGTATTCTTTATCAAGTATGTACGTGGCAGAGAAAACAAATTAATCGGAAATCATGTAAATGTTATATTTCTCAAAACGTTGGTGTGTTGCACGCTTTTGCTTATATCTTATAGGCACATAACCAATTTACAGGTTTACAATTTTACAAGGTCTTCTTTGCCATGAAAATATTTTAAAACTGTTTATTTGACTGAAATTTGTTCATTTTAGAGAAATTATAAAACAATTATTTCTTTTTCATATTAAGGGTATCCTCGGATGTAAATCTCTTTTTTGAAATTCTAATGTTGACTTTTTGGAAGATGCTGAACGTTCACATTAAGTTTGGTATTTAAGATAGTGCCTATTCATTTTTCCGAGACAGAAAGGTAAATGACCGCCCACATACATATACATACAAACGTACCTGTTTAATATCTGGATTCAGGGAGTCTCAAAACGGGAATTTTTTTGTGAAAACGAGGTCTAGTTTTTGAATTGAATGCAATTGTTCCTCTACGTGTATAGAAGAAGAAGAGTGTAGAACCTTCTGTTAAAATTAGTAGTTATAAGTCGCGCAGAAGTTCTGGAACAGCGACGTTCACCCATATACATATATAAGCTCGAGGGCAGTCCACGCAGAGTGAAGACTGACCCACCCTCTAATGTCCAGGGAGCTACCGAGCTGTCCCAAAAGGGCGCCCGGCGCCTCCGTGGGACTTCCATAGGGCAAGACCTACAGACTAACAACCCCCCCCCCCAAATCTAGTCCCGTGGACTCAAGACGGGATAGACCTTCACCCGTAGAACAGTTAGCGAGCCCATATCTAACCGTCTTTCCCTTCTGTCCCCTTCCAGCTCCTATATTCATTTCTGTTCCTTGATATAATATACCGGGGGAATCGTCTGCCACACACCCCACCATTGAGTACACTGAGTACACCGCACTGAGTACAGTTGAATGTAAAGTACTGTGACAGTCATAGTATTTTAATTGTCCATAAAGAAATTAATAGTTAACATTATGTTAAATAGATAGATAGTCAACATGAAAAATTCAATACCATGGCCGGGATTTGAACCACGGATCTGCCAGTAACTCTAACCCATTGAGCTACCATGGCTAAAGAGCCGTCCTGACATTAAATTCTCCATTTGACTCATATTTCTCCGTTAAACCGCTAGGGGCTCTCACATCCGAGATACACCGTTTGTGGCGACTTACTCTCTTAAGTACTAGAGTCCCAGGCTTCATTATTTAACTCTTATTATTTTGGTCAATTGATGTAAATTAATGATTTCTTCACACTAGCCGTATATAGGCTAAGGTTTACCCTACTGGTTTACCGGGTAAATATATGAGTCAAATGGAGAATTTAATGTCAGGACGGCACGTTGGCCATGGTAACTCCATGGGTTAGAGCGACTGGACGGAAACCAGGAAATCAGTGGTTCAAATCCCGGCCATGGCATTGAATTTTTCATGTTGACTATATCTATCAAAAACCTTAGCCTATATACGGCTAGTGTTAAGAAATGATTAATTTCCATCAATTAACTAAAATTATGTTAAATGTTTCTGCACAATGTTACTTTCAGATTTACCCCTTAAATAGGTCGTAGCAATAGATAATGCCTCTTATCATAAAACAAAAGTAGATAAGCTCTCAACTTCAAGTTCTTTAAGAAGAACGATTCCTTGGTTGCAAAATCTCAATATCCCGTTTGATTAAAATAGCATCAAAACAAAATTGTATAGTTCCAGATCTCGGGAAACAAGCCAGGTGACAAGACGATTTGAAATTGTTATTTCGGGAGCGTACAGCTCTCCCATCATCAGGATATTTAAAGAAATAACACAAATATCACAAAGACAAAACAAATATCAACAAAGACAAAACAGTACCAATATTCGCATTACTGAACAAAAGACTGTTTCAGTAAATTAAATATTAGGTCAGGAGATGGCATGGGTATAGAAAATTAATTAGCTCAGAAAACGTAACTACTTAACTTGATGGTCAACTGTGTAGATCTGTGCTTCTTAAGCTGACTGATTTCTATTTTCAAGGCCAATTTTCAAGATGAGCTGAACTGAAATCCAGCATCACGATTAAGCATATTGCCATTGGAGGAAATGGTGAAAGCCTCCTTAACTGTCCGGTGTACGGTCCCGAAACGTCAATTTCAAATCGTCTTTCAACCTGGCTTGTTTCCCGAGAAAATCTGCAATATATTCTTCGCCAGAAAACCTTCAGGTCTTATTTTAGAATTGTATACTTTAATTCTTACCAATAAGCTGACTGACTCAGGAGTTTTTGATTGACAAATTACTGTAAGAATGGAACCATGCAACCTTAAGGCTTCCTTTTAAACCTCCGGATCTGAATCATGTAAACTGAATACAGACAACTGCCAAACAATGGGTTCCTTGCAGAAATGTAACCTTTAAAATTGTACTTCCAATGATTTGAGCAAACTGGATAAATGGAATGGGAAAAGATATGCCATCCTCACGTGGATGAAATAAAACAGGAGTATTAAAGAAAAGATGCACTAACGTAAGAATAAATTGAAAGAATTATCGCTGAAGACAATGGCATGAAAACAGTGACGAGGATGGCAGTGATAATGCCTTAACAGACGAAAATATATCAGGAACAGAAGAATTAAAATATGATTAAAGGATTTCTTAACTCAGCGTTAAGTCGTGTGTAAGTGTAAAACAAGTCTGGGACTATTGTATTTAATTTGTTGGAGAGTGTACGACTTCCCTGAATAGCAACACGTGAAATAACAGTCCAGTGAAACTTGAGAGGGTGAAATCATCGCATTGAGATATCACTTCCACTGAAGGCCAGGGAATACAGTTAAGAGACTCGTACCGAAACCTTCCTTAAATATTTCGATGTTCAAGAACCATGCACGGCCTATACATATTCGGTGACAACTGCTACCAACATAACAAGTCATACCCCTTCAACTTTATTGGCTCATACTTTTTGTTTATCAGGCCAATACAAGGGAATACTTAGCTACAGTTGGCAATAGTGCACTCGTACTTCAGTAAGAACGATAACATTGCCCCTGAGTGGGATCTTGTATACACACGACTCGTACAACGTCATCAGTTGAAGCAGATATTTCCAGAAGAAGCAGTGAAAGCATTTCCCACCATATTTCCTTCCCTTCTTCATGCCCCAGTATTGGGGTGATAAAAATATACCCCGTTTTTCGTGTTGTTCCGGCGCTGTTGCTTGTATATCGATTTCTCACCACTCACTGAGGCTCGAGACAAATGCTAAATACGTCGACTCCATCGGTGCAGCAGGAATAGTGGCTCTTGACTTCTGACACGCTTGATGACAAAATGATAAGGGCGTTTCAAATGAGCGTTAAGCTAAAACCTGCGTTGCCAGCACTTTCAAAGCAATCCCATGACATTGTTGTTTAAATACCTAGTGAATATCAGGTCCCCATACGTTGCCTCTTAAGTTACATCTTTGGCGTAGTGCCTGAGACGTATGCAACCCAATATTCACCAGAGACGTTGAAGCACCTTTTAACTTTAGAGACGGGAAAATTCCAATATCAGTGTGGAAATATATGAACAATGTAGAATCAATTTGCAATACATTTCTTTCAGGCACTATAAATGGTTTCAAAGGAGACGTGAGAAATGCAGCAGGCAAGAAATATAAGTAGTAAGGACAACGAGCAAGCAGTTCGCTTGAACCGCAATGAGTTCCCGTAGGGGAGGGGATCCGTCCCCTACAGCTGCCGTGTTACGGACGCTGCGGACTCCTGGGACTCGTGGTACATCTGACGTTACTAGAGGAACCTCGGGCCGAACATTGGAGCTCCTCCCTGATAGGTACTTGTTCGGATTGGGTAGGACTCGAGGGGGCAGTGGTTCCCGATACCCGTGGTAGATCGAGTACGTCGCCGGACGGGGTTGAGGGAAGCCATTTATATTCCCGCGTACTAGCCAGCATAGCTAGTAGAATGTATGCTAGATCACCAGGCTACCCCACCGAAGTCATATCGGTAGCCTTCCCATTTTGGAGTTGGCACGCGTATGTGGCATATCCACTTCCATCCTGTCTTGAGTCCACAGGACCAGATGGGGGGGGGGCTTGTTAGTCTCTAGGTCTAGCCCTATGGAAAGCCCCATGTAGGCGCCGGGCGCCATTTTTGGGACAGCTCGGTAACTCCGTGATAGAAGGAGGGCCGGGTCCTTGGTCCTACGGGTCAAGGACTAATGGGAGTAGAACCTCTGGCGTTAACAACAACAACCGCAATGAGTATCAAGACGAGCAATGTAGTCCCAGGTAACTCATGTGAGGTCATATGTAAACAGCTCTAAAATTATTGGTTACTAAGAGTAGCTTCACTTATGCATGGTCACCTCAAATCAGACCGATGCATTCAACTATATAACGTGTCTAGAAATCAATATACTTAATAATGCATGACACATTATTATTATTAACCCTGGCCTCCGGGTATTGCCCAGGACTTAGCTCAAGAGCAACACCTGGGAATTGATTATTGACGCGATCACGTGTAATGCATGCCAGTATTTCCTCCGTCCGTTCTCCGAACCAGAGTGCCAACAATAAGCCGACAAGGAAAGACAACAACCTTATATTACGTACTTGGGGAGGCGATATAGTTCTTGGAGATGGTCGTCGCCGGAGGTGGCAGTTGTGGCCTCACGTAACAGACACAAAACCTATAAATGATATGATATTTATAAAATAAGTATTTTATTTACTGTTAGTCAACCTTTCCAAGGTACAACTCCCAGCTGCGATTCACGACCACCATCTGGAAAATTATCATTAAATGCACAAAGAGTTTTTAACAATATGCATATATTTCAACACTTACTTTAATGTGACATTATAAATTGTGTATAGAGCAGCAAAGGTGATATTTTGTTTTATTTTGGCACTGGGAAAGAATAATTTTTAATTGCAAATGCAACGTGGTAACATATAGAATAACTTCCTATTGGTGCTAGGTCTCTTGGATAAAATTGTATATTACATACAGTATCATTGATTATTTACGAGGTTGGGTCAAAAGGTAATGCCTCCTATTTTTTCCCCTTAAATAAGCAAGTTATGTGAAAAATTTGAATTCACCGCAATTCCTCATTCCTTCTTCTCCAATCCCCTGCAGTAGTAACTTCCTAAGTCAACAGGTGGCAGCACTACATCCTCTTGAAAAATGGCTGACATCGACATTCGTATTAAGAGAGCGTTTTGTGATTAAATTTTTGACTGCAGAAGGTGAAACGCCAATTCGCATTCACAAAAGGCAAAAAAATGTGTATGGTGATGCAACGGTGGATGTCAGCACTGTTAGACGATGGGTTCGTCGCTGTAACGAAGCTGAAGGGCAAATACCATTACCAGATGAAAAGCGAAGCGGCAGGCCGGTGACTGCAATGGAACGGCATCACACAACGTCACCGAAGATACAAAAATTAAAACTCAGCGGGCGGCAGGGAAAGAAATAGCGACAGTGTTTTGGGATGCAGAGAGTGTGCTTAAGATTGAATTTTTGGAGCACGGATGCACACTAAATTCTGTCCAATACGTCAGGGCTTTCAAAAAGCTGAGAGCACGTCATCGCCGAGTTAGCCCAACAAAAACTTTGGCGGATGTTCTTTTGCATTACAATGCAAGACCACACACCAGCCGTTACACCACTGCAGATATTGAGAAATTGGAATGAAAAGTCTTACCTCACCCCCCATACAGCCATGACCTGGCATCATCATACTTCCATCTGTTCCGGCTACTAAAGAAAGCTCATCGTGGGATTCATTTTGAAGATGAGGAGGCTGTGAAAACGTCCGTGCGTCAATGGCTTAGGAAGCAAGACCGCGTGTTTTACCACACGGGAATACATGCCCTAGTTAAAAGGTGGACCAAAACTGTGTAAAAGAACGGAGATTATATTGAATAGTGACAAATTAATCGTCAATGTTGTAGTATTCAATCTATGTAAATTGGATTCAATTTTCTTGGCAATTAAAAGAGAAAAAATGGGAGGCATTACTTTTTGACCCACCCTCGTATTTTTGTGTAGAGTTAAATTACTTTTAGAAGCCAATATAATGGAGTGGATGGGACTGGGAACTAAGTTGGAACGTATTAAGTTTTTCCGAGGTGCGCTCAAGTTATAACACCTATTTTTTCAGGACTAGGGCCAGATAGGATCTTCTGTTTCAAACGTGGACTCCTGTGAATAAGTGACCGAGATGGCAGCACTGTACGGTGCATAGAACTCTAGTGGCAGCGGCAAGAGTTAAGACTGTTTCTGATACTTGAAATTGTGACGTTTTCATTGCAAGTACACTGCGTAATTATTCGTTTTCTCCATTTTCGTGGTGTAACACCAATTGAAAGTCATTGCCAGTTGTGTGAGGCATGTGGTGATGGTACTATGGATCTGTCTAATGTGCGTTCCTGGGTGCGACAGTTAAATGAAGGTAGAACATTACATGACAGCAAATCAAGACAGTCACGGCCTCGCATCAGCCGTTCTGACGGCATAATCCAGCGAGCGAAGAAAGTTGTTTTGCAGGATCGCCGATTGAGCGTTGCAGACATTGCCTCCAAAATTCCAATTTCAGTAGGATATGTGCACACAATGCTGGATGAAGATTTGAAAGTGCGAAAAGTGTCTTCCAGGTGGCTGCCACAAATGCACCCGGATGATCAAAAAGCTGTGCGCTTGGCAAATTGTCAAGCGATGTTGACGCGTGATGACGTTATGAATGGAGCATTGATTACACGCTGTACTTGCAATGAAAACGTCGCAATTTTAAGTGTAAAAAACAGTCTTAACACTCGTCGCTGCCACCAGATTTCTGTGCACTGTACAGTACTGCCGTCTCTGTGACACATTCACAAAGAGTACACGTGTAGTTTAAAGGAGCAGATGTTCCTATCTGGTCCCAGACCTGAAAAAAAGGTGTTCTAACAAGAATGCACCTCGTACGCATTTGATTTGAGTAGGTTCGACTTGAGACTCGGTGAATGGACATGATGTAGCGGCATCGGTCGGAACGGACGGGGGCGAGTGCATGTCATAGTGAGCCAAAGTGAAACTCTATGATAACATTGGATAAAATCACAAAGGATATGAGCGAAAGGCGTGAAACAGTACCATAAAATAACTAATAACCTTAATAACTGTAGAAGGTAAATGCAGAAAACGCAGTAATATATGTATATTGAGGAAAATAGACCTTTTAATCTGCTTCTTTACTTGAATAATAAATGCAATGGTAATTTCATTAATAATTTTATGACCTTCGTTATACTGGAAAATTTAAACAATTCATCATAACTTTACTTTTCCACCACGTCTTGCTCTTCAAATCTTCCTGCGGATTTATCAAAAGATTCCATACAACTGGTATCTACGTATTACGCATCAGCAAGGTGTATGCGCACGAGAGCAGTGAATGCCCAGCAATTATCATCGATAACTTTCTGACGCCGCATAATGCTTAGAACCCATCCATTATATGGACATGTGGCTCCAGCAGGACGGAGCGCCCGGCCATACTCATATCTATGTTTCCCAATGATACCATCTCCATGCATAGAAATATTCTATGGCTTTCAAAATCACCAGATTTAAAAGAATGCGTGGTGTTACTTAAAAAAACTCATGTTTTTATCTAGGAACTCATTATGATTGACTAAACTGTAGAAATTTAAACTCATTCCCACCAATCAAAATTTTCTTTATAAATGATAAACAGAGCTAGGAATTTCGTACCGATTACCTTGAGCAGTGTAAGTTCGGCCAGGCATGGTTGTTCCACGCAGCACTAACTAGCAAGGGCAAGGTTCGTCGTAGAATGCAACTCATTACTGTAACTTGTATCGTAAACTAACACATATTAAATGTTTAGCACATGTTTTACACCGAATAGCCGAATCAATTAAATGTAGTTATGCGGGTGTAGACAGCTTTGTAGCTCACATGAAAAAGGTGTTTTAAAGGCATCTTACACGATTGCATAGTTCAGAGAGTTAGCACCAGCCATATGGCTACACCAGATGGGGAACTTGGCTAGAGGCTGTAATCTATTATGCCGAACATTATGAAAAAACTATTTCGGTATTAGCCAATTTAGAAACTGATGGCATTCTAGCATACAAACTGGCAAACATCTAGTAACGAACAGTTTCGTAGAAAAATATTGTTTATTGCACATTTGTGCAAAGTTACCCACAACTATAACACTGTTACAGTCCAGAGGTGTGGAACTGACCAAATCTGCGAGGCATGTAGAACTGCCAAAACAGATTTACCAAACCTCGAGCATTCTACCTAAAATAAAGATGGAAATGAAAAGTGCAATTGAAAAGAATGCAGGGTTCGGTGCGATTTACAGTATACGAGATGCACTTTTAGATTCAAACAAAAGCTATGATGCCATGTGAACAAAATACACTTTTCAAAAAACAAAAGAAGAAGACAAAAGGTAGAAATTGTCTTTGTGACAAATGTAATATAAAATTGTTTTAAGATCAATGTAAATATTGATCTTGGAGGAAGCGAGGGAGAGATGTCACAAGTGACTTTTCTAATTAATACTAATATTAGTTTAGGTGACTTCAGTAGTACGTGTGACGTCATTCCCCCACTCCCTGTTGGATAATAAGTTGGTGTAAGCGGGTTTCTCGCTCTCTCTCGTGGACCATCATTCGGCTTGAACGGATGGATTTGTCCGCAGCCTCTTGAGGCAGGTAACGGCCGCTGTAGTCACCTATGTAATTAATTAGTTTAGTAACTATTCTTATGAAGTGAATTGGAGCTTTAGTAGTGTTACACATACCTTTTGTAACCTGATATAAAACTCCAACCTCTCACAAACATGTAAAATCTACCTATTGAGCAATTCCCTCCGAGTACGTTCTGGCCATGTGCTCCTTAATCGTTTAACATCCATCTGAAACTTTGGCCACTGCGCCTCCACCTGCACTGCTCCTCCTAGATGCCACTACTGCGGGAACCAGTGCCTCACCGCCGAATGCAGAAGGCATGACCTTCGGCACCGACGAAGATACTGTGCCACCTGTAATGGTCTAGGCCATTTTACAGGCCAGGTGCAGTTCCCACGCTACCTCAGAAAGAGCCTACTAAGACAGCACAGCACACCAACATTTAGGGAGGAAGGCTATCCGTGCCCAACAACCACGGCGGCCTCCAACGCAATCGCACCTGCTTTCTATACCACAGAAGGCCTTAGGGAAGCCCTCCAAGATCTCCGGAGAGAGCTACGGAACTTTGGGGCCCGTCCTGCCTCACTTGAGGCAGCCCTCGCAGCTGCACAACCCTCCAGGGAGGATGTCCATGACCTCAATTCTGAGGTCCTTAACATAGCCCCACGCCTGGGACTATTAATTCCCTTGACAAGCACCTATGGTGTGCACAACTACAACCTTCAATAAAGAAGATGAAGCCCTCCAACAACCCTTCACTTTAATCCCGGCGATCCACCCAGGGCCTCTGGTCATGGCTGGCCCCCGGACACTTCCTTCCTTTGACTCGCACGTGCCCCTCAGGCACCTGCGTCCCTACCACCGAAACTACCAGGGGTGCATTCGCGGGACCCCATCACCTATCTCCTTCCGACTCCTTACCACATCACTCACCTTTAGACAAAAAAAAAAAAAAAAAAATGGTTATGTCGTCACAATACTGATACGGAACTGACAAAATATTCCAAATATGCTCGGATCACATCATGTGAGGTCGAAGGAACATTTTTGCAGTAAGCATCCCTTTGTAGGATGAGATTTTAATTTGAAAGGCTTCAGAGGTACGTTATTGTTTTTGTAATATGGGCAGATGAGTAAATATATAGTAAAATTCCCGCTTTGGTATTTTGTCTAGTAAGAGTCTTCAAATATTTAAGAAATTAATTTTATTATTTGGATATTATTTTACATTCGATCAGGATATAATACAACCCGAGTTATGTTTGCTTGGGAGTTGCCACAGTGTGCCTATTTAGATAATGAAATCAGCCAGAGACAAGTCCGTATGTACTATATAAGAATTTGCATTTTTTACATAATGATATAAATAGGTGTGCATTTACGAATGTCTCATAGGACATATTTGTTCTCTGGGCGACCGATTTCAATGCCCCTCCGCCGTGCGCTATTTGGATGCCGGGAGGTCGGTCGCAACCTGTATAGGAAACGGAGGGCGGTACGAACCTCCTAGCTCTGGTGATATTACATTACGTATCCTATCACCACAACCCTTTTGAATCAAGCATTTTACTTGCGATTTTTAGTGTCATCCTCCACCACAAGATGTTGAAGAATTCAAAGAGTTTGACATGAAGCGCCTCAAACGTCAATACAAAATATAGAAAGAAAATATTAGCTTGTTTGATTTACATCTTTGTATCTAAAATTTTCTGAGACATGTGTTTAAATTAATACTTCAATAACGCTACTTTATTAGTCCACTGGCAAAGGTTATTTTCCTCTATGATGAGAGACTATGTTAACCAAAGAGACTAAATTGGTGCCATGGGAATATGAAATCCAAATATTCATCAGAATCACCTCTGTTTCTTTATAATATACATTTAGGGTTTCTACATGATATAAAATATATAGGGAACCAATTATAAGGTAAATAGCTTACATTTTCACCCACTAAGTTTTTCTAAACCAACTGGAGTTTTACCACTAATGAACTTTCAGGCAGATGTACAATATTTCCAGAACTTAAAATACTGTTGCACAGAAGTGACGAGTTACTACCGATGTTTCACTCCTTTTCCGTGAATATCAGAGGGCTTTTCATTGGTTAGTTGGAATATCCAGGTATGTAGAACATTAAAATTATGGAGAGTAAAGAAAGGATACACCCTAAACGTATTCTACACCTTTTTGTAATAATTTTATAACGACAGAGGGTAAACGAAATCAATTTGCTAAATTAAAAGGTAAATGTACGGAAAAAGCCAACTAGTGCTCACATATACAGCTTTTAAATATCATGATACGGAACACAACAAAAGTCCTTCTCAGAACAATATAATGTGCAAATACGACCTTCAGCTGCATTACCACAACTACATCAAAAGTATAAAATATCACTGAGGTTGGACTAAAAGTTTCAAAATCCATATAAAGGGGCGTCCAGAAAGTAATTTCTGTTTTAATTTACCTCCGCTGTAGCGCTGCGATAGCAGTTCCGCATATGCGCGGTAGACGCTCTGTATCAAGGAAAAGAAACGTGCGCCATCGCGAAATCGCTGTCAGCCACGTATGCTTTGTTGCGCTTGTTTACAATGTCGGTGTTGATTGAAAATGCCGCCACTTGTGTAATGAGATCTGTGATTCGTTTTCTTAGTGCTAGGAAACTGAAACCAATTGAAATTTAACGGCAAATTTGCGATGTTTACGGACAAAATGCGATGAGTGATACAATGGTGAGAAGATGGGTCCGACAGTTCAATGAAGGACGTAGTGAAGTGCACGATGAAGAACGAAGTGGGCGTCCATCTTTGGTTACAAAAGAACTGGTTCATGCGATTGATGACAAGATACAGAAAAACTGCAAGTTTACAATGGAATTTCCCCAAATCTCAGATCACTATTTCATGAAATTGTTACAGAAAAACGGAAATTTCGTAAACTTTATTCACGTTGGGTGCCAAACATTCTTACTAAGAAACTCAAAACAAAACAGGTGGGTAGTGCGCTTCAGTTTTTGATCCGTTACTGCAAATACGACGAAAAATATCCTACAGGGACTTGCCTGGGAAGTGTTTGACCACCCCCCCTTGCAGCCATGACCTCGCTACTGGTGACTTTCATCTGTTTTTGCATATCAAATCTTTCGTTGGCGGTCAACACTTCAACAATGACGAAGAGCTGAAAGAAAATGTTTCCAACTGGTTAAAGACACAGGCGGCAAACTTTTATGAAGAAGGTATACAAAAACTTGTACCTCGCTATGACAAATGTCTGCAAAATTTCGGCAGTTATGAGGAAAAGTAGTTTAAGAGTTGCAGAATTTTGTGCAATAAATAATTTTTCTGTTTGTGTACACAATTTAATTTTATTACCAAGCAGAACTTATTTTCTGGACGTACCTTGTATATAAAGATGGCTGAAATTACGTAAAACTAAAGCGAACTAAAATGTTTATTTTGTAATTAAGAATCATCCTGCTGTATATTTCAGTTACTGGATAAGGAAGTGGGCATTACAATGTCCTCTCAGTAATTCAAATATTTATTCACTGGGTTCAGCTGTAATCACATTGGGTTAGAATACAGAACTATTTAATGCCCCTGTTCATACAGTTGCCTTGCTTTGTTGCTTCTTCCTCTTAAATCCGATGAAATAGGATACAAGGAGGGAGGTAACCCTCCGCTCTAGATAACTCTCCACCTCTACCCTTTAACCCTCTGCTTAATTACACATTCCCTAACGAGGTGTACCAAAACTGGTGTCTTTTTCTGAGGTAATTATTGTTCCTTTATGTTGGTAGCCTGCCATTGTAAAGGGGTGCTTAGAGGTTAACACTTTCGACAATGTGGTATTTCCACAAACACTCTGGTTAAGAGAAACCTTTGTGGACGAAGATTATGATAATACAACTTCCATATGTAACACGACTATGGCATTGTGGGGAGCTTTAACAGAAATTCAGACCGAAAATAACAAAAGCTTTTATAATCTGAATCATATACGCAGCCATGCAAAGATATTAAATTACTGTTAAATTATCTTTCATATCATACATATGTACTGTAATCTCATAAATGGGAATATATGAGCCTCTTGCCCACTTTGAGCTTGTATGTGGTACTGCCATTGATGCATAAAACTGGATGTCATTTAAATAAATTCAGTGATCATAATTACAGAATAATTTACGAAGCCAGATATATGATTGTGCATTCATGAATTAGGCTTTAAAAAAAGTCCAATTCTCTCATTCTACTTTTTCTTTTGTTAGTCTAAATGAGTTTGATAAGAAACACTCTGTTCTACTTAAGCAGATTTTCTGATATTTCCAAGGCGTTCTATTCTGCAGTGCATGAAAATTCAGAGGGCCTTAAAATTCTTATTGCTTGTTTTAATTAAAGTTATCCATATTGTCACCCAATTATCAGAAGGCACGACCAACTGGAACTGGGTAGGGAACAGGAGGCATTCAGGCCACGCTACCCATTTATCTTGTAGCCCTAACATAGGGGATAGTTAGGAAGGTGCCACTAGGCACTGTACCTTCTTTTTCCCCTCCCCCTGACTTCTGGAACAACCTTATAGATTGGCCAGTTGGTCCTATATAAGCGACGCGTCGAGGTGGAGGAGAGTTCAGTTCTTGGCGAGCAGCCGTGAAGAGCACAGTGCTAGCGAACGGACTGGAAGACTGCGTACGTGTATCAGAGGATTCCTACGTAATTGTGAGCGTGGAGTGGACCTGTGACAGACGAACTGGTGGATTGTAACTGTATGCGCTGCGTAATTCTATGTAATCGGCAAGTGTTCCAACTGTAATGCGGTAGAAATAAAGAACATTTTGAGTTTGTGCAATTGGACTTTTAATTTCACGAACCCACAAAGTCACAATATGATAGCTTTCGGAGTATATCCTACCCTTTAGCTGATAATGTTGCACTTCAAATTTGTACTGATCATTAGATGCATCCATACTGTGACTTTGTGGGTTTGTAAAATTAAAAGTCAAGTATTCAAAATGTTCTTTATTTCCGTAAAAAGACATTTTTGTACACCTTGTTGCACCAAGGTGACAAAACATACTCCAACACAGTCTGTCTTGGCTTCTGCACAAGTAAATAAACCAAGAAATTCACTTTCAAATCACTACACGTTTATCAATTCTCAACTCGCAACTTGATACAGTTCAAATGTCTACACATACAATAGAGGACTCACTAGCGACTCTGTTCCTCTTAGCAGCTCCCTGCTGACACTAATCTCTGTTTCATATAACCTTGCCCCGCTCACATGTATCACTCCGCGTGCAACTACCTTCCCCCTCATCCTAATTGGCTGATGCTTTCGCGCCATAGGCAATAGGCGGTGCCTTCCCGTCACATTTAAAAATGCAGTAAACGTCATTATAATTGCCAGGAGGATAGATAAAAATCATACGAATAGGAATATGAATGCATGCAGAAATAATGAAGTTTATAATGACACTGAGTAAGTTGAAACTGAATGAATGAGCAATGAAACTGAAACCAGTTTATAATGAAAGGCCTTCGGCCTTTTCCACTGGGATTTCTTAAAACCAGCACACATACCTTGCAAAACTGCTTGTCTTTCACTCTTAAAAGTCGTGTCAAGCCATACTTGTCGTGTGTCTTTCATTCACCCAGGTCTCCTCAATGTGGTATATTTTGCGATTTGTGTCGCGGTACATCCTGATTGACCTTAAATAACGTCTTCGCCACACAGCAATATCGCCCCTGGAGTGGTACGTTTTCCTGTTGTCTGAAATTCATAAAGCGATGTTCCTACGCATCCAACAATCACACCTGTAAGCTTAGTGCACAGCTATTCGACTACTCTCACTGACAAAGACGGATTCTTTTCTGTGAGTGTATTAAACACATGCACCACAATTCATATTCCGCCGCTTTGTAAAGGTTTTCCCTTGCGATGCTTCAGCGAAAACCTGACGGTAGACTTTGCCATTATACATATAATAAGTACACGCGCAATAAACGATCAATAAAATAATTTATCGCTCGCACTCGACACAACAATCCTTCGAATGGCAATATATGACTAATCCAGTTCAAAACAAGGTCAGTGATAAAAGTCACATACACAAATATGTCATCACTACCGCTAAATCACGTGCTATCGTGCCATGTACTTGAGAGCAAAGTAATCTCCTCTTTACTTCGATTAAGAATGAACATGCCTTTGAGATAAATCAACTCTGTTGCGTAATATGTTTTATTAAAACAGTTACGAAAATATAAATTTGACAATTCTCTTCCAACATATAAAGATATATCACCATGTTAAATAACGAACTAACAACAGTCTATACAATAGCAGCCAATGAGAGGTGATAAGGTCACGTGTCCGTTAAGAGATACGGGGCAGCTTATGTGAAATAAGGATTAGCTACCTAGTCCAGTCCAGTCGCTTATACATATGCCGCTGTTTCTTGAAGGTTCCCGGAGCTTCACGAAAGCTCATGAAGCTTCACGGACTTTTGCGGTGGAGCGAGAACGTCCAGACAATCCATCTCTTTCTCTCTCTGTTGCTCTCTCTCTCAGCAAACGTCCAGCGCTATGCAGACCGCGGGCGTGGCTTGGGGACTACCTGTCTCTTTTAATCCCCGCTTCTATTTTTCTACGTGCTTGTCTACACAGTAGCAAAACAATGTCTGGAGACAGTATTAATGTTTGAGGAAAACATAGTAAGTATTGTTATTTGGCGCTGTTTTAATAAGCAATGACAAAGTCATTGACATTAGATTATGTTATAACATAACAGATGACTTTCATGAGAGTTTTATATTTCGGGTGTAATCATTAAGGAAGGTTTGGAATTGTATCCTCACATTCTCATAATTTTTAAGAAAACAGTTTATTTTATGTAGCACAGACGTAATATCGAACTCAAGGTCTTCGTGTCAGTTAATTATGGGTATACAATAGTCTTTTGCAGTACGGTGTACTTGGTATGGGATATAAATAGTTGTCAATGCTCTTAAGCTACAAGAGAGAGCCACATCTAGGCACATTGCAGACATTTATTCAATCATGTAAGATTTTCTTTTTAACTTCACAGCTTGCACTGATTATCAATTGCAAGAAGTTTAAATTTAATTCTGACTTACATTATTATGACACAGAAAAGAAACAATGATTAAAGACCTGAGCAGTGTATTACGTCACTTCTTAATATAAGTACATAAAGCACTACAAGTTGTTGACACTAATGGTACTTGCAATGACATTGTGTTCTGGAAAGGAAATTTGGAAAGGAACCGTTTCAGTTACATTTAAGGTACCTTCCGATATTTACTACATAGTTATGAAGACCAAGAAAATTCTGGAAAAAAAAGAAGATACATATGTACCTTTTGTTTACACCAAAATAGACAATTAATTCCATTACATCATACTGAAATTGTATAACATTTACCTAGGCTAGCAAAGGCACTCAATATCCGCCTCGGTAATACGGTAGCATGTCTGCCTCACGTTTAAGAGGTCCAAAGTTCAAGTCTCGGTCAAGGTAAGTTTTTCGGATAAGGCTTCCTCCGGGTGTTTCCCTTACATATAGTGACCCTTCTATACCGCCCTCAAACATTATTTAATCAATATGAAATATTCTGTTGAAGTGGCTTTTCTGAGCCTGCATGACATGGAAAACCATTGTGGCAAATATTGCTTTATTAATGATTGTTTCTGTGATAGAGTATATCTCTACATTTCTCCATCATAATTTTTATTATAGAGAAATGTACACTCAAGTTTGAGCATTAGGTCAATTTCACATTTCAGTCTTTGCTATAATCTGTAATTGTCCTGGTTCTTTTCGTGCATGTTATGATGTATTATCTACTACACTTCTACCCGCACAATATATGCTTGTTGTGAAGCTTCTTGTTTACACATACCTGGTGATGAAACCCTGTGGTGACGTGACGCTGCGTGTTGCCTCTGGTCAATCTGTCATCCATGATCACTGGTGAGGTGTAGAAGTGGAGGTCGACTTTACTTTTCGTACTTTCCCTGATGTTTACTAGGGCCTTGCTTGCTTCTGCTGATTGCAGGTAGAATTGTAATCGTAAGTCTTCTATGAAGTACCTCTCCTCCATTTCGTATAGCATCCGCGATGACACTGTTTTTCCAACTCGCATAACCCACTTCATGAACATTGTTTTTATTCTTTCTATTCTCATTAAGTCCAGATCTTCAGCTTTTCCCACACGATCGCAATTCAATTTGTTATCATTGGCGCTACTGTCGTTCTAAAAAGTCTCATCGCTGTGCGTTTGGGATGTTGTACGAGACCCTGATTGCTGCTGCTGCTCTTTCTTGAAGATGTGTACTAAGGACGCCGATGTTGTCTATAGTGTTATTCCCAGATATAATTTCCTACATTTTGTAATGGATTCTTGTGTAATGCTATATTTTCTTAGGGTGTTGAATGCCCCCCTTTTCTGAAGGTCATTAATACTGTATTTTTTCGCTTATCTGTAGGCTGATTTCCTCCACCCAGGTCTCCAGGATGTGGACTATCCTTTGCACATTCACCTTCTCTGCCGCTCCGATCATCATGTCTCCCTGCATCAAAGTGAATATATTTTCACCCCATGCCATAATTTTGCTTTTTCTGGTGGAAAATTTTAGCCACACGTAAGTTTTTGTTTGTTCTGGCGTATTCGATATTTTAAGGTTATCTACCGGTGAAATAGGAAAATGAAATGTGAACTTTATTTATTTTTATTTTTAATATCAACATGGTCGAAGCCAGTGCTCTTCTATTTAACTAGTTCTGTGTTATTTATATAAAGATGTGTTTTGAAATTTACACCCTCCTTTTTTCAATTACTTCTGTTCACCACTTTTCGTCATTCAAAATACTCCTTGAACTAGAGATTAAACAAGACTTATTAATAGGGAATTTCCTGGAGAATTTCCGGAATTCCCAAAGGAATTCATAAGTTTTGTTCTAGATAAAAGCATTTTCTGAACCTAATTTATTTTGCAAAACAGAAAAAAACTGATTATTTAGTAGGTAGAGTCTAAGGTGTTAGACTACAGGCTAAGATGTTTTGATAGAGTCAACATGAGAAATTCAATGCCACACCCGGGATTTGAACCACGGATCTCCTGGTATCCATCCAGTTACTCTAACCATTGAGCTACCATGGCCAACCAGCCGTCACGACATTTAATTCTCCATTTGACTCATATTTCCCCGGTAAACCACTAGGGGCTCAAGCATTCGAGATCGTTTGTGGCGACTTACTTCGTAAGTACTTGGGTCCCAGGCTTCATCGTTTAACTCTTATATAAGAGAACTCAATGGGTAAGAGCGATTGGGCGGAAACCAGAGATCCGTGGTTCAAATCCAGGCCGTGACGCTGACTTTTTCATGTTGACACTATCTATCAAAACACCTTAGCCTATATACGGATAGTGTGAGGAAATTAATTTCCATCAATTAACTAAAATAATGATTTGCTAACTTGCTTTCAATAAATAAGCTATACAAATTAACAAATGTGTGCACAGTACTTTAAGTTCGTATATTAAGCTCAAAAAAATTTTGGTAGCGGTAGAATAGCTTGCTACATTTAAAGTTCATATTTATGCTACAATATCAAAACGTGATTGACTATTACTAATTTTAAACGTTAATATACTTTTAATATATCATCCTTTTAAATAGCCTTTTAAAATATAAGTGTATGTCACATTTTGAGTAAGAAAAAGGAAAGAAGTTGGAAGAAAGTTATATATTTTTTGATCTTCGTAAATGTGTTTTCAATTTGAGTCAACCCGTGGGGATTTAAATGTTAAAACGTTGGCACCTGCTGATTAATCAAAGCAAACAAAGCAACTGCAACACCACGTCTGCAATATGCCAGTAAGCTTCGTTGACCGGTGCATATATATCTTATTAGAGAAGCATTTTTAGTAAAGGTGGTACTTGAACAGAGCGGACGTAAGTATGCAATTTTAATGCAGCCTGAGAGAGAAAAAGTGTTTGCTGTCTTTCTCTTTCTACGGCGCTACTTGCAAATTAGCAGCTAGCAGCCTGTGCGTGTGTGCACATTTGCATAAAACGTTATTTCTGGAGACAAGCTTCCTTCTGTTTGTACCGCCTCATCTCCATTACGCCCGGAACATAACCAAAAGCTAAAGGATCTCGGATAATTTAATTGCTACATTCTCCTTTTTCTTGCTCTCTTCTTGTATCAACTACGTTATTTTGTTTCGTTTTAATCACGAGTCTTTTAACAGCACGGTTTAGACCTTATTTAACCCCAGGCAGCGAAACCAATGAAATTTCCCTTTGCTTCTACTTGGGCGTTTGTGCAAGAAAATAACATAATTTAATCAAAGAGACATTTCTAACTCCTGAAGACTGTTACAGAGTCGATACGGTAAGCCAAAGATTTGTGGTTTGGTCTCCAATCACACAGATGTAAAGTGTTCAAAATGTTACTTCTTTGTTTCTTTTATTGTCAATAAACTTTATTGTATCCAAATACATATGGAACTTATAGCTAAGAGTAAGAATAATGTTACATCACTTGAAGCGTGTTTTAGGATAGTGTTCAATAAGTCTTACATCAGTTACACTTAAATATTAACAAACATAATATATTATAATCAAAAACAAACAACACTTTATCATACACACAAAACACATGACATTAAATGAGCAGGTCGTTGTGTCGTTTTCTTTTTAGTCTTCTATTTTGCGGCTGTGGAGGAGCGTGTAGGAAACTGTCTTGTAATAGTGGATTTGGATGATTGTCAAGAGTTTGGGGTAGTCTGGTGTAGCTTGTCCTGATGGCATCCATCACTTCTGGTATGTTCAGGTCACAGTGAAGTTTGGTGTTGCTAACATAAATTGGGGCACCTGTGATCAATCTTAGGTATTTGTTCCGGATTACTTGGATTCTTTCACTCGTGACGCTGCAACAGAGCTCCATATGGAGCGAATATATTGTCCAATACGAGGGCAGTTCAATAAAGAATGAAAATAATTATTTACGGTCATAATTTACCACACTAAAATTCAATCTTATTAAATTCTGTTAGCATAATGTGAAAAAACACACCGTAGTAGTTTCATTGTTGGTACTCCTGGTTCCCGCCTGTGAGAACCAGGCAAGTTCAGACATGTTCAGTATCGCCTACCGCTGCAATGGAGGTAACCTTCAGTTAAAGTTGATGTTAGAGGAAGATCCGGAGTTTCTTTCAAACGTAATCACTGCTGATGAAACTTGACCACATCATTTTGATCCTGAGAGCAAACAGCAATGTTCAGTGTGGAAATCTCCTTGATCATCAATCCCCAAAAGAGCAAAAGTGGTTGCTTCTGCTGGGAAAGTTATGGCCATCTCATTCTTTGATATTCATGGAATAGTTTATCAGCATGTTGTACCTGCACACACATCAGTAACTGGACAATACTACAAGGGATGTCCTGAAGACATTGCAAGTTCATATCAGACGCAAAAGATCACATTTCAAAGAAGCAGGCTGGATGCTGAAACCACAATAATGCACGGCCGGATATTGCCAATGTTGTTGCTGAATATGTTGCAAAAATCAACGTGAAGTGCATCCCTCACCCTCCCTATAGTCCGGATTTAGCCCCATGTGACTTTTATATTCCCTAACTTGAAGAAACGCCTTCGTGGGAGGCATTATCCATCATCAGAAGCAATGGTGAAGGCTCCGGAGGCGGTTTTGAAGGATCTCTCACAAAATGGCTTCCAGCATGTCTTTGACGACTGGCAGAAACGCTGGGACAAGTAAATGGCATTCAGGGGAAAGCATTTTGAGAAGGACCATCAATATGATAAGAATGAGTAAGGATACGTTGACAAAAAAAAGTGTGATCATTCTTTATTGAACAGCCCTCGAAGGTTTGATAAGTGAGTTGTATAGAATGCGTTTATATGGCACTGCAAGAGACGATTTTGACTGCATTATGTGCTTGATTGGGTAGATTATGTGTCTTAGTCTTGACAGAAGATATGTGATGTAGATATTACAATTAGTTTACTGTCCATTATGAGGCCGAGGTAACTGACTGAGCGGTGGGTATAGCGATTCCTCCAAGAGCTATGGGATAATATGTTATCTGATTTTTAATGTAAAACATACTATTTGGAATCTCTGTGGTTTCATCACCACTCTCTAGTTAGAGCACCATTTTGTGATTTCAGTGCAGAAGTTATTTAGTTTCTCAGCTGCTGATTCACACTGCCTTTACTAAGGACTGTAACATCATCAGCAAAATGCGCAATGGTTAGTTGAGCGTGTTTGAGGAAAGCCAGAGATATACACCGTATACACGTGATCCTAAAGGCTATCGCCAAACATGTCTAATATATCTATTATTTAAAGTACTTGAACGGCTATTGTTGCCTCGTATTTTTGTTCAGCTTGAGGAAATCATACCATCCACTCAATTTGGTATAAGCCATTGCACTACTGTCCACAGCAACTTCACCGAATTTTTGACACAATTATGGACACATATGAAGAAAGGAAAGTGTGCTTAGAGCTGTTCCTTGACACAGATAAAGCCTTAGATAAAGTATGGCATAATGGGAATTATGTCTTAGGTACATATTTCAGAATAATAGCATCCTATCTGCATAACGGAACTTTTCAGTAAAATATCAAAGTGTACAATCCAGATCACAACAAATCTTCTCTGGTGTTACACAAGGAAGTATTCTAGGCCCACTTATTTACACAGTGTATACCTCAGCTTGTCCTCAAAGTGTTTTTTCAGCACCAAGGAAATAACAAATTAATAACTTTTGTCCAAGTGAATCCTGTTCCTGCGTCATAATGAATATCCTTTTTCTTCTTTTCTCTTCCCTTAGCCACATCTTCCCTTTATGTAGTCATCGTCCCTACCGCTCTCTTACTGCTCTCGATGCTACTTCTGTGTAACAGATTTCCTCGGAGAAAGCTGCTGAAGAAATTATTTTCACACTTTCATCATTACGCTGCAGTTATTATTCAGTTACGTATTCTTCCAATTAAACAGGGCCTAATAATACTCTAGGGAAAGGGTAAACAGATTCATTTTCACTCCTAGCATAGGAAAGAATAGGATAGAATTGTAAGCGGAGGATTCGACACCGCGACCAGCCTTGATCTATTGTACCTATGCCCCAAGATGAGCAACCCCGGGAGGAAGGGTAAAGCGCAAGGAGACAGGGTGGCAGACACGATCCATCCAGACAGGACAGTGCAGAAAGCCGAGTTCCTAAAACTGGCCAGTTGGAAACTCCTCGGCAAGCCACCATTGTTTACATCCTCAGTTACTTCCACTTCCCTTGTTGTCAAGGCTACGGTCGCAAGAGGTCCCAATATTTTTGTCCGTATTACCAAACTCTGAAAATGAAGCAAACTTAAGGGAATGCAGCATCGAAATTGGCTAAAAATATGAAAAAAATAATCCTTTTGTTTTTAAGCTAATAAAATACCTTGAGCCTTATATTATCATAATCCAACTAAATTTATGAGTTTCAAGCATTTAACTGCCTTCACATGACAATTTAAAGGCCCGTGCGCACCTGCATACACGCCCTTGGATTCACAGAATGCTGTCATTTTAATCTCGATTGAACGTACTAAATTAACACATTTGAAGTTAGCGGGCAAAGTTTCTAGTGGAATTTTATGTGCTGGTATGATGGTTATTTCTTACAATATGTGGAACCATGGAAACAAAACACTGGCTGTAAACATTGAAAGCAAATTGTAATGTTTATTATTTTGCTTTTGTGTGAGTTTTTAACGGTCGGGATTTTCTTGTGTTTCTCGTTAAACTGCTTACTGTTTATATATAACTGACGAGTTTTAGTCTGCCATGTAACATTTATATGGGTATTTTATACATCAAGACGTGCATATAACTGTTATATAGGTTATAGGTAAAACATTCTTTGAAACAACTGACCGCTTTTGACTGTGTACATAGTTAGGATCATGAATAGCCCAAAAAATACATGAGAAGAAACACCTAAACATAACACAACAATGGGAACATACTTTAGGCCTAATGTGATAAGAAAACTAATAGCTGTGTACCAAAGGCTGGCATCAGATGAAATCCTAAGGAGATGTACATTGGGTAAGACACAGAAAACAAATGAAGGTTTACATCACATGATATAGAACAATTGCCCAAAAGATATATTTGTTTCAAAGAAGATACTTCAGGTTGCTGTGACATCAACCATCAGTGAATTCAATTTTGGTTCTTCTGCCTCACTCAAGCTGCAGTCAGACATAATGGACACAGACTTCACCAGCATCTCTAAAAATTAACAAAGGAAAGGACCAATTACGCTTACTTCATTCAGCAATTCTGTGTAGGTAACTTCTAAAACATCCAGAAGGAAACTGAAATTGAAGAACACTGCAGCAGAAGAGAGAAGGAAAAGGCAGGTGGGTCCACCTTACGTATCTAGAGGGATTTAGTCTGCTTCAAGGCATGCAGCTGAGAAGGAAAGTGTTTTGGATTTTAAAATTTGATTTACTCAGTTATAGTTTTTTCAACATTTTTTGTCATTCAAAATGTTCCACACGACGCAGTTTTGATTGGGATCCTCTAAATTTTCAACACATGTTCTTATAAAGCAAACAAATATTTATACCTTGTGAATTTTTAATATTCATTATATTTTTAAAGTTATTGATATAAAAATTCAGAGGTTGAATCATTCTTTGGCTCTTTTTTTTTTTTTTTTTTTTTTTTTTTTTTTTTTTGCTCCATACCTATTTTTTCCCTCTGGAACTAAAAGCAGTATAAGAAATTCATATGATAGATCCTTTCTTCATAACCATCTAAATCTTTTTAGAAATATAAAAATAAAAATTTAGAAAATTTTCATCACATGGAGCGGTTTGAATTTTGCCCAAATTTTGAATTTCACAAATTAATTACTCAAAAACTATTGAAGATTTAAAAACCAAATTTTGAATTCTGTGTCCACTATTTATCAGAACTAAGTACTAAAAATGTCAGCAAGATTGCTTGAAAATTGCTGGATTTGGAGTTTTCGATTCTGCATCCCCTTAAAGACAGAATCCATGGTCGGTGTTTCAAAATTCATTACGGGATTCCAATTTTTTTAAATAAATATTTTTCCAAACAATTAAATCTATCGGACCATTTAATAGTTTTAATTATTTAACTTCTGTATTTATTTCATGGTTAAATGACAAAAAATGATCTGCCACGGCCGATTTATCAGTGTGTTTAAACGAAATATTTCGAATCATTCTTTCATTCTACTCAAGTTTTTCTCGGAAAGCAAGCCAGGTGAAAAGACAATTAAGAATCTACGTTTCGGGAGTAACGTCCCGAAACTTCTTTAAAAAATTCCCCTACTCCAAGCTAGTTTTACATATTGTAACTGTCCATATTCTCTCAAAAAAATCTCTAATCATTTTGATAAAGACAACATATTTAGTATATTTTTCGGACGAATGAAGTGTGTATCTTAAAGTTTATGGGAATAGTCCCTGAAGTTCTCTCCATTCTGGAATTACTTCTTATCTAAGAGATTAATTATTTCAAATATAGTTTTGTAGAGTTCGCCACTACAAAGATATTTATTACTACTTGTTTGAATCGTTAAAAGCTTTTCTGATATGAGCAGTCTTATTTATTATTTCTATACTGTTCATAAAAAAGAATGTGATTCCATCGTCATTTTGTATTTATCATATCTTAAAGCATTTGAATTCTCCTTAAGTTACAGCATTCCCTTAGTTCCATTAATTCTACAAGTAAACATGTAATAAAACTTATTCTACAAATGCCTTTCTGCCCACCTCGGTAGCGTGGTGGTAGAATGTCTGCCTCACGTTAAAGAGGTCCGGAGTTCGAATCTCGGTCAGGGGGAGCTACCTGGATAAGTTTCCCCCGGGGTTTTCCCTTATCCTTCAAGACGAATGTCCGGTAACTCTAAGCTCCATTGTCCCTCGACTCATTTGAGTATCATTTCACCCAATCCATTCACCGTCCTATATGACTTAAATTTGAAGGACGTAAATTAAAACAAATGCCTATCGGCAGGAATAGGAAGCAAACTGTAACAGTAATTGTTAATGAAGAATCAGAAAAATATTGTGACTTGTGGGTTTGTAGAATTAAAAGTCCAATTTGCTGAAATTCTAAAGGTTCTTTATTTACGTAGAGATACACTGTTCAATTCTCACGTAACAACATTACATCACATAACAACACAATTTTTCAAGGTCGATGATAACAGCGTCCATTTCAGCTCTCTTTACACCAACACTCTTGTTACACAACTAACATCACTCTCAGCTGTTCTCTCTGCTTACTCACTCTGTTTACCACTCACAATTTTGCGAGTCGTCACGTCCTTGAATACCTAATTCGTAATTCCAGATTGTTCTAAAATAAACCAGAACCCGAACAATCTCTATTAGTCCAGAAATTTCCGGAAGAATAAAGAAACCAAATATTCTATCACATTCCAGAAGCGTAACTTAATCTATGCCCGCAAGTGCTTTACCTCAGTTATCTTTGCTTGACGGCGCTTGTTTGCAATAGCCGCGCTATCATTAACTGCTTAGCAAGACTCATTATTACCATGAAACTTCATCCGCCGACTGTTTTCTTATTTTTGCCGAAACTTTTATACCTGTTGCTGTGTGTAATGTGTGTGCAGCACATAAAATATTTTACAATATGTCTCGTTAATTTCTCCCGTTGTTGAGGGAAGAACTTAATGCTTCTAGTACCTTTCTTATTACATATAAAATAACTATATTTCATGACTTTACTAGTTATTGATTGTTCTCTTTATTTTGAATTAATGTTTTCACATTCTTTTCCACAATATTTTACAATTTCCATTTTCCCTTCAAATGTAAGCTTTTTGGTCTCAATAAATTAACAACAGTATTTACTACAAATTCAATATAATTATCACGCAGTATTCTCATACTACGATGTTGAAAGCAATAGTGATACTAATGAACTTAAAATCCTTCTCATACGCATCCCTCTACGTACATCCTCTGGTGGATCAAAGGCAGATAAGCTGACCGTAAAGAATGTACACTTATATAGTGTGATCCATATAAACCTGAACCATTTCAATTGGTCATAACTCTTTTGAACCAATAATAGGACACACGTACAACTTTGAGAGAATATGTACAATACACAATTGGGAGATTACATTACACTATTTGCATCTCAGAGAAAATTTTGGAAGAGTGTTCCACCAGAATCTATACACGTTTGCACTCATTTCACCATATATACTGAAGTTTCACAGAGAGTATCCTCGCCAATGTTACTTATTTCTGTTCGAATGGATTCCTTGAGAGCCTCAATTGACCGTGGCCTGTTCTTGCACACTCTATTTTTAGATAACCCCACAAGAAAATATCCCCTGAAGTTAGGTTATGGGACCGGGGGGGGCCAGAGACCTTTTGAGGTTATTCGATTATCAAAGAAACTGGTTAAAAATTCCATGGCGTCATTGGATGTATCATACGTTGCTTCATCTTGCTGGAATTAACCTTCTCTCAATTCGATATCATCTCCGTAAAACTTCAGAGAATATGGTGAGACGAGTGCAAAAATGTATAGATGCTGGTGGAGGACACTTCCAACATTTTCTCTGCGATGTAAATAGTGTAATGTAATCTCCCAATTGTGTATTATATTCTCCCAAAGTTGTACGTGTCCTATTATTTATTCAAAAGTTATGGCCTATTGAAATGGTTCAGGTTTATAGGATCGCACTATAGTATATTACTCACTAAGAACTGAAGAACTGTATGTGATATTTATCAGGTCGAAAAAGCGTATTGGGAATACGAGTATTATAAAACATTCTAGGTCTAATAATTTATAGTTTATAGTTAGCCATTTACTTTTTGCATAAGTTAAAAAAATCAATAATATATCAAAACTGCTCCTATTCTGTTGGGTGATACGTCACTTCCTACTGGTACTGTAAGTATTAAAAACTACAACCGCAATTATTAATTACCTATTTCATTCTTTGTGCCATGTCAGTTGACAAATATATTGTAAATTTAGCTTACACAACCAAATATGTGTTCACAATATTAATGCCCGATTTCACCAACAGATGATAATATCTACGTTAACAAATGTAACGTAACAATCGTCACAGCGCTAAAACTAATGTTAAATTTCTTGCATTTCACCAACCTGTTTTCTTAAAATGTTAACAAACCTGTGTTAACGCCAAGAAACTTGTAAATATCACAGCTATAGAAGGTTATGGATGATTTTCTGAACGTACTCCGATGCGCTTTTGTTTTCATTTTTGTCTGCACAAATGGCGGATGAACAAAGTCATAAATAAAGCCTTGAGACAAATTCCTCATCGACGGAGAAAGAATTGTTAATTGAAATGGTGACGAAGTGTAAGGATATCGTAGAAAATAAGAGGACGGATGCGGTGAATGTAAAAGAGAAAGACGTCGCGGGAAAAATATTGGGAACGAATTTAATTCAAATGCATGTGTCACTACTACAAGCACCAAACAACTTGTCAGTATTACGTAAATTTAAAACGAGGTGCGAAGAACAAGTGCCTTAAACGTTTCAAGACGGGAGGTGAACAATCCACATAATTCAGTGAATTATAAAATCGCAAAGTTATTGATACTTAAAGCAAAGGCGAGATCGGCATATTCCTTTCGATGTATATTCTAACCTCTCTTGTAATTCCGCAGTAAGCTTCATAGCAACATGTTTCGACAGTCTATACCTCCGTAAAACAATTTTCTTTGGATAGTTCCCCAAATCATTTCTCCTCATAGGCCGTACTCTATTATGAATGCCATTTAGACGGTCTTAAATATAGCAAATCGACATCAACAGCTGAGTTCGTGCTCTCCATCTTGACTGTTTACAATTGTTAAGTACTTAACATTAGCAATTCGGATTGTTAGTTTAACATGAGATTTAACACGAGTGTTACGCTAACACTTGTTGGTGAAATGCAATGTTTGTTTTAAATATTGTTAAACTCGTGTTAAGTCTTAACATTTGTTGGTGAAATCGGGCATAAGTATTGCAAAAACTATATTGTTAGTTTTCCTTTGGATCCTTCACGCAGCCATGGATATTAGATTATATGTACATCTGATAGGTTTGAAAACAACATAAATAAATACAATGTGATAAGGTTTTGAAGGAAGTACCTAAATATGTTTTCCAACATTAACATAGAGTCTGCCTACTCTCTTTGAATAGTAACTAATTACAAGAAAGCAATTAATTCTTATTCAGTGTTATTTTCACCAGCAATTCGTTAAACATAAGAGGAGAGAAATATTACTTAATTCCACAATTTCACACAGCCATTGTTTCGTAAGCGCTCTCTAGGCTATCAAGACTTGAAGGGAGAAGTGGGTGAAGAGTAATTAATTTGCCTGCAGCACCCTTAACCCGCCTGCTCGTGTAAGTCAAGGTGCACTTTGCTAAATTATATCTCTTAATCCAGCCGACAAACTGTAACGATGTGTCGTTTACCTTTGTCGCGCACTTCTTTGCCAGGCAGAAGAGTCTTGATGCCATTTGCATAATGACGCGTCAAGGAGTGTTAAAGCTACCGACTCCACCCCCCTCTAGCGAAGGAAACGGAAAGTATAAGCATCGCGTCATTTGTTACCAACAAACATTACTTCATGCACTGTTAACCCAGCTTTCTATCAACTGCTATACGTACAATTATCACTTAAACGACAAGAGATAAAACTTCATTAGCTTTTGGCATTGAGATCTAAGAGGCTTGTGCCTCTAAAACACAAAAGCTAATATTGGCATCCACTTTCTTTCATTGTCTACTGATTATCTGTAATGAGTAGAAATGCATTCAACTAAAAATTCCATGAGATTCCAGTGAAAAGAAAACTCTTGTCTTATTTAGAAAAAGTTGTGTGTGTGTGTGTGTGTGTGTGTGTGTGTGTGTGTGTGTGTGTGTGTGTGTGTGTGTGTGTGTGTGTGAATGTGTGTGTGTGAATGTGTGTGTGAGTACATAACTCCAAAAGAAAGACAATGAAGTGCATTTGAATGAAAGGTAGAAGAAAAAAGCAATTGAGAATTTCGTGCAGAAGAACCAAAGCCATGGCAGTGATATAGAAGAACAAAGAAGATTCAAGATAGCTATTGATGGGAAAGTTACAGAACAAGTTTCAACATTCAAGTACTTAGGGTTAAAAATATCAATTATGAACACAAAGGTAGATGTTGAAATTAGTGACACCTACAATAGATTAAATGGATGCATAAAGTGACATTTCCGTAAAACAGAGGGCAGGGATAAAAAAAGGACTCCAAAATACAATATCTAAACTATTATGTGTTTCAAATGGGAAGTGTTCGTCCTTTTTTACTTTTTTATTTTTTTTATTTAAAAAATATATATCTATGTATATAAATATATTAATTTCTTTTCCTTATTTAACCGTTTTTATTGTTTCCGTATAATTACCTATCTGTTTTCTGTAGTTTCACACAAATACACTATACACATAAACACCCATGCCCAGGCAGGGACTCGAACCCGCGACCTTCTACGCGGTGGAACGCTAGAGACATACGTTCTAACGACCATGGCTACGAGGGCCGGCATCCTTGAGCGCTACTAGGTGAACAACCAATCGGGGTACTGCGGTGTTGTCCTATTGCATTCCCCCTAAGTGGTGTGTGTCGAGAGCCAACCTAACCAATCTCTTATACTATTCGCGCTGAGACAATTCCTTTTTTTTATTGTAAAAACTGATCCATAAGGAAGGAGAGAATAATGTATTTAACATAACCGTAAAAACCCATATTTTTAGCTCAAATAGTTTTCCTAATACAAATAAATAAATTAGATGACTTTATATTATAACAATGCATTGCGACATAAGCACTGTAATGAATATCATTATTGGTTGGCATGTATGCGTGAACGTATATTTTAAGTTACAACTGAAACGTGAACATTTGGCATGACGTGATAAAAGAAATATGTACTGTGAATAAGCCAAGGTGTTTGTTAAATTTGAAGAGAGGAAACAATACAATTCCTGCTGGTCTGGCAGAACGTGTCTGGTCACATTATATTGTGACGCGAGCGCTGGAACACCCTGTGGAAGCAGCTGGGAGCGGAAGACAGGGGAGGTTCGTGTTAGCTACACCTCCCCCCTCATCTGTCTTATAGTGGTGACAGGCAGTGGTCGGGAGAAAAACATGACTGTGCCGTCTGTTTCTCTTACACCTGGTTCTCGATCATTCTTTTACTGGAACATTCCTGTGGACACTAGAAGGCGGCGATATTCCTATAAAAAGGGGCTGCCGGAGCGAAGTGGGGTCAGTCAGTCAGTCAGTTGGTTAGTGAGTGTGAGTGAGGAGACAATCGCAGTTCTTGGTGTAAGAGTTAGTCAGTGACGTGTTAATGAACGAGAAGATTGTGCAACGGAAGACTGTACGTAACTGGTATGTGCATCGGAGTTTATGTAATCGCGAGTACAAGTGAAATTGTGACGGACGAACTGGTGAATTGTAATTGTGTGCAGTACGCAATTTTGTGTAATTGGCAAGTGTTCAACTGTAAGTCGGTGGAAATAAAGAACATTTTTGAGTGGTGAAACTGGACTTTTCATTTCACGAACCCACAAAGTCACACTGGTGTCAGGAAGCGGGAAAACAACATAACATCACCGAACATTACAACCATGGAGGCAGCATTAGAAAAGATTTTAGCGGAACTGAAAGAAATGAAGACGGCAACTGAAAACCTCGCTGCAAAAATAGAAGCGGCAAACAACAACCTCATCGCCGAGTTGAAACAAATGAAGACGGCCAACGACAACATCACCGCGGAGATGGAAGAAATGAAGGCCGAGTTAACCACAGAAATGAGAGCAGCGAACGGCAGTCTGGCCACGGAAATGAAGACGGCGAACGAGGCCCTCGCCGCCAAGTTTGAGGAACGGTTGGCCGGCGTGAGGGATGATGTCACGAATCTGGGCAAGCGGATGGGTCAAGTAGACGACCGCCTTAATGATTTAGAGGAAAAGGCCGACAACATCGCAAAACCCCTCACCGGCCTGATGGAGGAACACCGGCCTTATGTGTGGACAGAGGACGCCGAAAACGCTTTCCAGCACCTAAAGGAGACCCTGTGCAGTGCTCCAATTTTGGGTTTCTCACAACCGGGTGGCGCCTTCATTGTGGACACCGACGCCAGCGACCATTGCATTGGAGGTGTCCTATCGCAGATCCAGGACGGCCATGAGCGCACAAGAGTGGAAGAGAAGGAGCGTGCCGCAGCAGTCCGAGTAGTTGTGGCAGTACCTGCTGAAGGCTGGGATAGCGCAGGCCTGAGGAGGGAGCAGCTGGCGGACGCAGACTTGGGGCCACTCTTGAGGGAAGTGGACGCAGGGACGAGACCAACCTGGGAGGACAACGCACCGAGGAGCGCCACCTACAAGTCGTACTGGGCCCAATGGCACTCGTTGAAGACCAGAGAGGGCGTGCTGTTCCGGGTATGGGAGTCACCCGATGGGAAGGCGCAGAGAGAACAGTTGGTACTCCCCCGGAGTAAGGTCCCGGAAGTCTTGGAGGAAGTGCACGCCGGTACTTCAGGAGGATACCTGGGAGCGAACCGTATGATTCACAAACTACGGCAGCGCTACTTCTGGCTCAGACTCCGGGCAGATGCTGGTGGTACACCCGGACCGCCTCGCACGCTACGATGGTGCTGTTCGGGGCGAACAGCTTTGAGGAGGGAGCAGTGTGACGCGAGCGCTGGAACACCCTGTGGAAGCAGCTGGGAGCGGAAGACAGGGGAGGTTCGTGTTAGCTACACCTCCCCCTCATCTGTCTTATAGTGGTGACAGGCAGTGGTCGGGAGAAAAACATGACTGTGCCGTCTGTTTCTCTTACACCTGGTTCTCGATCATTCTTTTACTGGAACATTCCTGTGGACACTAGAAGGCGGCGATATTCCTATAAAAAGGGGCTGCCGGAGCGAAGTGGGGTCAGTCAGTCAGTCAGTTGGTTAGTGAGTGTGAGTGAGGAGACAGTCGCAGTTCTTGGTGTAAGAGTTAGTCAGTGACGTGTTAATGAACGAGAAGATTGTGCAACGGAAGACTGTACGTAACTGGTATGTGCATCGGAGTTTATGTAATCGCGAGTACAAGTGAAACTGTAACGGACGAACTGGTGAATTGTAATTGTGTGCAGTACGCAATTTTGTGTAATTGGCAAGTGTTCAACTGTAAGTCGGTGGAAATAAAGAACATTTTTAAGTGGTGAAACTGGACTTTTCATTTCACGAACCCACAAAGTCACAATATCTTTGTTTATGAATGGTTCGTAATCTCTACTCTAGAGAGTTCAAAGCAGCATTATTCAGTTACTCTTCCATGAAAACGTTTGTCAGCTGGATCAATGAGATACGATCCACCTTCCCCCTTACTACTGCCAAAACAGTCCAATTGAGTTAATGTGGGCTCAAATTATGTTGCAAATAGAAATAATATTTTTAAACTTACTAACGTTGAACGACTTATTCACGAAGTAATTGACAAGCAACACAACAAGACTGGAAAAACTGCGTCAGACATCAGATAAGCTACAAGAAGATGGATTTTGGAAAGAAATAGCATGTAATCAGATTTTTTGAACCTATTATCATCAATTTTCAGTACTCTGACGATGAAGGCAATGACAATGACAAATTATCTCTTAACATAAGTAACATTTACAGATATACGGATGCACCGCTGGTATTTTCGTTGGATTAAAACAATAAGTAATTAATAAACTATAATTAATTTTGAACTAAACATTTAAATTATTTACGTAATATAGGAATATTCATGTTGCAATTGTGATTTCAACAACTGCATTATTATAAAACTTTGAAAAATTCAGTTTGCGTTAGAGCCAAGAACACTCGGAAGTGGGCGAGACAGAGGGAAATATAAAATGAGCGGGGGTAGCGATTTGGCAACGCTGAAGTCTCTAACGCATCTGATTCGCTATAGGCGACAACTCTTTCCATATGAAACAGATAATAGCGCTGATGTCTCTTGTGAAACGTGGGCAGTAAGAACCAGAGAAAAGTCTAGATTGACAGCATCTTAAATGAGACTTTTACGGTCATTTTTGGAAATTACTAGAGGTGATAGCATTAGGAACACTGTAACAAAATAACAGTTAATGGAAGATTATATTAATGAAAAAATTCAGAGGTATCAAAAACCATGAAAAGGACATGTTCTACGAATGCCCCCTTCAAATATACACGGTAAACATTATTTTATGAACCTTCAGGAAGACGAAGTGTTGAAAGACAACGGAAGAGATGGAGCGACCAGTTTTGTTAGCTTCGGAACAGGACTGGAGGCGTAAACCTTGTGAAGTAGGAAGAGGAAAAAGATCTTTAAATAACGAAAAGTTTTATGAAATTTGACCCTTCTTAAAGTCCGTTTACACGAAATATTCGAAAAATCTTCAATTTTCTCAGTAAAAATTATAAAGATGTAGATTAAAATATTATACCAAATACACTTACATGACAAATAAAATGAATATATAGAATTTTCCTGGAATATTCTGTAAAATACTCTTTTCATTTGGAAGGGACTTTTCTAATACTTTATACCTGTTAAATTTTAAGTGACAGAGATCTGCATAAAACTCTATTTACACACAGTTTATTCCAAATAGCTTTTGTGGTGCTATCAGCCATTTCTGTAAAATCCATTACTTTTGTTTTAATTGTTCCATTTGATGGTCCTATTGGCGGCCGTTCTTTGGAATACATCGCGATGTAGACTTTGAGTTGTTGGTACTTTGGATTTTTTCTTTAAATCATTAGATCACACACACACACACATACACTCACACTCTCATTCATAATTCCAGACTCTGGCTAAGATAAGGACTCATCTTGGTTGGAGAAAAGTCCCCACGCCCATAATCGGGAATCTAACCTGGGACCCCTCCCGCGGCAGATAGGTGCTCTACCGACTGAGCTATGGGGCCAGCCAATCCATTATTAATTACTCAAATTCATTAAACCATTTTCAGTATTATAAACTCCTTTCGATGTTCCCTTTGCGATTGTGCGAAAACAATATGAACTCTTAAGGCCCGAATAATATGACAGAGTGTAGAAAATTCATGTGAACATAGCATCAAATTTTTCAACTATGAACATAACTTTTATGTAAAATTTATTTACTCCTACTAGATAACATTTTTGGTTCCATTCTTGTCATGACTTGCATTATTACTATGGCATATTTTAATGGTGGATACGAATTAAATATTTATAAAATGTTTACAAGTAAATAGATGCGAATGCTGTAAAATTTATACAACATTAGGGGAATATGGACAAAAAGACTAACGTGCTTTAAAGCTGAAATATTTTAGGTCCTCAATTCATTTCAATATATTTTTAAAACTAACTTTCCTTTGCTGTTACGTAAACTTGATTAAATATAATTAAATATTTTAAAATTCATCCATGTGATATATGTAATTTTATTTAGGCTAGAACTGCATAAAAATAAGTTTTAGGTAAAAAGAGTGCCACTTTTGTCAGAAGACGTGTTTTAGCTAAGTTAAGTTGGAGAATGCACCACGTCACGTAGAGATGGCTCATTTCATTATCGCCGCTCCTCTGCGCAGTGAGACTATACCAACTAACTACCAACTCTACTCAATTTATTTCCCTTCCGTGCAAAGGAATACGTCCGACATAAAAGCGACAATTCGCTTGTCTGCTGCCGACAGATGTTCCGTGTGAGCTTTAACTCCCGTCTTCAAACGGACTTTATGTTCCAGCTTCTCTAAGTGTATTTGCTAACGTCACACGGCATCGACTTTGCCAGACTAGAATTATTTTTTGTTATTGTGAAAGTTACAGTATTCGGTATACAGGTATGTTGTATATAGGTACATGGAATATTCTAGCAAGTAAAAAATTATACTACCAATAATCGAATCCCTCTTATAGAACAAAATACTTTTTTGTAGTAATTAAATATTAGGTCAGGAGATAGCATTGTGGAAAACGTAGGTTAGGTCATAGAAAACGTGACTACATAATTTGACGTCCAATCTGTATAAATTTGTGCTTCTTAAGCATTGTTTTGATAAGGAACAAAGAGCCAACTTTCGGGAGACGACCTTCAAACTACTATCAAAATACAGTAGTTACTGCGAGCGGTGAGTTAAGGAGGCTCTGGCCATTGCCTCTGAGAGGAGCACTCTTAATTGTGATGCTGGGTATCAGTTGAGCTCTCTTGGAAACCGTCCTTAAAATGGGAATCAATCGGCTCAAGAAGTGCGTGTTTTAATATCATTTAGAGCTTTATTCATGCATCATTCTGATGATGGGAGAGATTCACGCTCCCGAAACGTCAATGTCTAACCTTCTATACACCTGGACATCTTGAACATAATTATAGTTGAAATTTTTGTTTATTTTCCAAGGAATGGTTCAGATGGTAGCGTTTGTGGTCCGCAATCAGGAAGGAGGTCGTGGGTTCAATTTCCGTGGACAGCCGTCCTAGCTCCGATTTTTGGGGGTATTCCTCGCTTCGTTAGGCATGCTGGGAAGGTTCATTTACTCCTTCTCCATTTCACCTCCATTCTTATTTTACTTCAACCTTCAACCGCTTTGTTCTTTCAGGATTGATCCTCGATAGGTGTCTCAGGTGCTGTAAATCTTAAAGTGGTGCGATCTTAGGCTTTAAGCGGAGAGAATAACGGCTGTTGTGGGTGAAGCTGCCCTGCTTCCAACTACTATCCAGCAACGCAAAGAAGGTCCGTGAAAGGAAAGTGCTCCTTTACACAGCGGGACAAGGGCAGCGAATGTGTGTGGCAGAGAACGCATGCTACACAAGGAGCAGAACCGTTAAAAAGCAAACGCCCTATTAACTCTGTACACAAAAACCAAGAAGATTCATTCACAAAATTAGAAGCTGTCACAATGTTTTTGAGTGGTCTGTAACTGTACTGACATGGGGTGTCATAAATCTGCCCAGGGAGGTTGTGGGACGCCACTGAGGAGAAATGGCAGGGACTCCGACCTCTACTGTAGACCCAAGACAAGAATGCAAGCTAGAGGAATGTGCAGCGTAATCACTTTTGCTGTCCCAACGGTGTTCATGCTCACCTTCCGAGTACAAGGATGGTAGGTTCGTTTAAAATACACAAGTGTTGTCACATAACTCACCCATATATAATACATATCGCTGCATTAACTGCAACAAATATTAGATCTGGCAGCATGGGTGACTCATATACACTCTCATATACTCATTTCCTAGTAAACAGATCCGTTACCGGAGCTGATAAATAGTTCAAGCTTCTCTGTCGTTTCATACCCATCTAGCCTTCTTGTCGTGGGCACACAGTAATTTGTCAGGGCTCCTGGATCGGACGCCTCATTCCTTCTCTAGGGAGAGGTATTGGTACAAAATGCCGCAAGATTGTAGGGTCGAAGCACCCATCCTACCTTACAATACATTTGTTATCCTTTTTAAATTACTGCTTACGTAACGATAGTAAGATGTACACTATTGTGTTCCCACATAAGAATTTGATACCGAGATTGCGCTGGGAATGTTGACACTCCCTGAATAAAAATGAATAAAAAATGAATAAAATTCCTCTACGCTATCTGCATTAAAATTTTTGATGAAATCCCAGTGTTGGTGTTTAAGCTTCGTACGCTTCAAGGATGCGACTTGAATGTTTAAGCTCCTTTAAGATTAAAAAAAAAATCGTTATTTTATATTTTCTCATAAATAATTAACGGCTGATTAAAATATCATCTCTTAGATATTTGCGTGATTAAAATACATATCCTGGATTTTCCAGGAGTATCCTGTGATATCCTTTTCGTTCTTAAGTACTAAGTTAAAAGCTATACGAAGGTTTACTATACAGAAGTATACATTTTGTTAATGTATCTGTACAATTGATGTAAACACTTTTTTCATAAATAATTGTTATATAATACTTTTTAGTTATTTGTTTGAATTTTGTAATAACTGTATTACTTATTAAACTTAAGAGTCACATTTTGCTTGGCATGAAAGGCAAATCAATATTTCCTTAATTTAAAATTGTAGAAATATTGAAAGATTCAAAATAACATAAGGAAATATCTGCTAAAGAGATAGCTCCTTAAACATTCTGGCATGTGCTTTATTTTAAAGAGATATATGTATATCTTATGCATGCTAAATTGTTGTCTATATTCTACGGTTCAGTGATTAATAAATCAATACAAAATTCACTGAGATTTTAGATGAATTCGAGGCTCTTCTCAGAAAAATAAATATTTATGTACATTTCATTATCATTTAAATACCTAAACATTTGTTTGACAATTCAATGTAAATCGGTAAACACATATATGAGAAAACATAAAAAAAATTCTATGCAAGGGATAGATTAGAACCTAGGTTTTTAAAACAATATTTTCTTGCATTGTTAGGAACAAACTTAAATACCAATCTTGCTTTTTGTAACATCTATTTATTTATGCTGTTTGAAAGCAGATTACTAGAGTGCCATTTCGTAAACGTGCTTTTTATGGATTCAGGGAATCTAAAATCGTATATTTTAAGTAAATTTTCTACATCGAAATTATGGTGGAATATAACTTGCTATTCTTTTTATACGTAAATGTATAAGTGGGTAAAGCAATAAAGAAATAGAAATTAATTCAAATCTTTTATAATTAAAATAACTCATTGGGAATATATCTGGTGGTGTCATTTCAATAATTATATAATTCCTTTAATGTGCATTATCGAAACATCAAACTATCGTGAATGAAACCGATAGTTATTTTACGCAGTGCTTAATAAAATTATGGTTATCGGCTGCTTTAAGCGTAGTCTTCCCTTATCACTGTCTGGACCCTTAAAATTTTATTTAAGTTTGCATAATGACGTTTTTACTTAATAAATTACACCATAGGTAGGGGTAGCATTTTATGGAAATAATGACTGAATTTTGGAAAATTCAACAGATAAACTATATTTTTAAGTTTTACACCAGTGTTTACATTGACATAAACCATAAGTTTGTTAAAAGCTATGTTTCATAATATTAAACTTCATAGAGGTTGTAGAATAAATTTTAATTAATATTACATATAATTATATTTATTATTTAAATATTTATACTATACAGCAAAAGAGTTCACTAAAGGTCTCCCATATCGGATTTTTAGATTAAATATTATATATGTTTTGCTAAATAAATATTTTTTGTGCTCTCTAAAAAGGTTTATGTTTCAAAAGTTAATTATTGGTTTCTCAAATTTGGAGCATTCTTTACGAAAGTTTTGACCACATTCTTTTTTCTGAAATGTGCTTACAAGAGGCAGTTCAAAACCTTTGAGATAAACTGTGAAACAATTGCACCATGTAAGTGAACTTTGAATTGGGAAACCTGAAAGGAAGTTTATCCTCTCCCAAAAGAAAGATAGTTTTACGTGCCTAATAATAAGCATGTACCTCGCCCATTTGTAGATTGTTAGTTGATGGTCTAAATACGATAGGTGGAAGGAAAATATATACGTATTTCTTTTACTGCCCCAAACGTTGAGTAAAAATGTTGATTAAATGCTTTTGCTTAAGGTATTTTGCAGAGAAAAGAAAATGTTTACCTTTAATTCTCTGCAATTACTCTTTATTATCTTCTTTACTCCGAACTATTCGGTATAACCGTTAAATTATAAGACGTAGACAAAAACCGATTGAACAAAAATATAATTATAATTCAGGCATTTATAAATGTACTTCTATAAATTATTATTTATTTATATAAATAAATAAATTCATTTTGTTATTTGTTATTTAATTAATTTGTATTTATTTATATGAATAACTTTTAGCATAAATATTTCCGAAATTTTCTTTTTTCTTATTTTGCTTTAGAAATTACTTATAATTTTGTTTTTTTAATCCAAGTCCTCCAAACTTTTGTTTAGCGTATTCTTGCAGAAAGGGTAATTTAAAACCCAACACACATATGAAAATTGCATCATATTTTTAGTTCTCTTATATACGTAATTGTGTATGGAAACATTTTCTGAAAATGTTTATTTTGGAATGTTCAAACATAATTAAGCTTTTGTAAATGTAACTTGCATTTTTTTTGTAACTCATGTCCTCCAACTTAAAGTCACATCTGACGATGAATGGAATGGGGGAAATGATGCTCAAATGAGCTCAGGGTCCATAAAGCTTATAGTTACCCGATATTCATCTTTCAGGATAAGGGAAACCCCTGGAGAAAGCATTATCCAGATAACTCACCCTGACCGAGATGATTTAACAAGTGATTTAACAAGTATTTACAAGGATTTAACAAGGATTTAACAAGTATTTAACAAGTATTTAACAAGTCTTTAACAAGTCTTTAACAAGTATTTAACAAGTATTTAACAAGTATTTAACAAGTATTTAACAAGTATTTAACAAGTATTTAACAAGTAGGTGCTCTCGTTTAGGTCATAGAAGCTAAGTGGTACTATACAATTAAACCAATTAAAAGCAAATAACCAAAACCAATGTCAACCATTGATCCCTTTATACTCAAGAAATAGGTTCAGTGTGTATGTTCTTATATCTCTGAACTATAAAAATCATTTATGTAATTGTAATAGCTCAATGCTGTAGCCTATTTGGTTTTACTATTCCTTAAGACAAACATTGTACTTCTCTAAGTTATTGAATCCTTCGAAAACGTCATGATCTGTAGCAACCTTCCGGACTTTCGGCAAAAAAGCGGAGGAAATACCCGTTGCCAATTCCAATTTAATGTAAAAATGGTATAAACTGGAGACTATCATTAGGCACGGATGTTATCTTTGCAAAAAGTAACTCCCTGCAATAAAGGGCATAAAACCAAAGTCTAGAAAAATGGTGATAAATCAAGAGTTCATTATATATTAATATTGCACAATAGTACAACACTATACTATTTTAACCTATAAAACTGCTTTCAAGACGACCGCTTGTATAGGAGCTATCAGATTTAATTTACCATGTGAACTTATTTGGGACTTTACTAAAGTTGGCAATAAAACTAAAGATCCAGCTTTTTTTACTTATACTCGCTCATACTTCTGACATGATAAATGCATACCAAGTAATAAAATGTAAATAAGTCTTCCCGGGATTCCTGCCAAGATAGTTCTTTACACTGTTCCAATGATGGAAGCAGCGTATGTCTCCAAGAAAATAACAATAAAATAGAATTATAATAGAATTCTAAAGAAAGTTTCTAAAATCATTCCGGCAAGATATTTTCAATTCATAAAATAAGTTTTGTCAAACCCACAAATTAAATCTATGTTATTAGTGAAGTGATCAAGCATAAATATTCTTCAAACTTTACACGTTTCTGATATTAGCATATTTAGAGAAACAGGTCAGCAATGATTTAATCATCAACGTTACTAATATTCTAGTTTTCTTTATTCCAAATTGTCTGCATTGGCCATTTGATTTTAACATTTAGTTGTACGTTTAACCCCTTTTTATTTTCTTTGCTCTTACCTGCAATAATTAGAGGTAAATAAATATGTTGTTTGTTAACTACGCTGTCAATGCGGAAATTAAGCAAAAAAAGAGCCAGCATGCTAGTAGTGAGGTGGTACGCCACCTGCGTCTAGTAAACACAGGAAGGGAGTGGGGGTTGAGTGTCATACAGTCGCACACGTCCTCATAGGAAGGGCGTTATAATACCTCCTTTTTTATTCAGGACTGGAACGATAGGATCTTCTGGGTATTTTAAAATACACGTGGACTCTTTGTGAATGCGTCACAGATGGCAGCACTGTACAGTGTATAGAACTCTAGTGGCACCCACGAGATTAAGGAACGTTTTTGATAATTACGAGGGCTGTTCAATAAAGAATGATCTTTTTTTGACAACGTACCTTTACTCATCCTCATAATTTTGATATTCGTTCTCAAAATAGTCTCCCCTGTATGCGATGCACTTGTCCCAGCGTTTTTGCCAGTCTTCAAAGACATGCTGGGAATCAGCATGTCTTCAAAATCGACTCCGCAGCCTTCACCACTGCTTCTGATGTTGGATAATGCCTCCCACGAAGGCAACGAAGGCGTTTCTTCAAGTTAGGGAAAAGAAAAATGTCACATGAGGCTGAATCTGGACTATAGGGAGGGTGAGGGGTGCACTTCACCTTGATTTTTGCAAGATATTCAGCAACAACATTGGCAATATGCAGCAGCACATTAATCGTGGTGCAGCATCCAGCCAGCTTCTTGGAAATATGGTCTTTTGTGCGTGATATGGACTTGCAATATTTTCAGGACATCCCTGTGGCATTGTCCAGTTACTGATGTGTGTGCAGGTACAATGCTGATTAACCATTCCATGAATATCAAAGAATGAGACGATCATAACTTCCTTAGCAGAAGTAACCACTTTTGCTTTTTGGGGGGTTGGTGAGGAAGGAGATTTCCACACTGAGCTTTGCTATTTGCTCCCAGGATCAAAATGATGTGTCCCAGTTTCATTCCCTCCGGATCCTCCTTTAACATCAACTGCATGTTACCTCCATTGCAGCGGTAGCGATACTGAACATTTCTGAACTTGCATGGTTCTCACAGGCGGCAACCATGAGTACCAACAATGAAACTACTACGGAATGTTTGTTTCACATTAAGATAAGAGAATATATTAAGATTGAATTTTAGCGCGAAAAATTATGACAGTAAAAATTGTCATCATTCTTTATTGAAAATCCCTCGTAAAATGGCGACATTTTCATTGCAAAAACAGCGTGCAATCAATACCTTTTCTCCATTTTCGTAGTGTGACACCTATCGAAATTCATCGCCGGTTGAATGAGGTACGTGGTGATGGTACCATGGATGTGTCTAATGTGCGTTCCTGGGTGCGACCGTTTAATGAAGGCAGAACATCGTGTGACAACAAACCAAGACAGTCATGGTTTCGCATCACCCGGCCTGATGACGATCCTGCGAGTGGAGAACATGGTTTTGGAGGACTGCCGATTGAGCATTGCAGACATCGCCTGCAGAATTGGCATTTCCGAGGGATCTGTGCACACAATTCTGCATGGAAATCGCAAAATACGAGAAGTGTCTTCCAGGTGAGTGCAACGAATGCTGCCTTCATTGTAGTCTTTACTGGCAATATATCCAGAGAATCAGCACAAGTCTCCCCAAGTACATCAGAACCATCCACAAGCCACCTCCGAGAATTAAACATCTGTTGAGATCAGTGAAAGACAAACTGGACTTACAGGTTCCGGGTGCGTACCGCCTTCCCTGTGGATGTGGACACCGTATATAGGGCAAACCGCAAGGTAAATGCAACCTGAGAAGTGTGGGCTGTCAGAGCATTGTTTTGATAACGACCATAGAGTCATCTTTCAGGAGACGACCATCTTGGCAATATGCAACAGTTACTGGAGCGGAGAATTAAGGAAGCTTTTGCAATTCCCTCCGAGAGGAGCACGCTTAATCTTGATGCTGGATTTCAGTTCAGCTCTTCTTGGAAACCGGCCTTAAAAATGGAAATCCGTCATTTAATAAGCACAGATCAATCAAGTGAAGTAGTTACGTTTCTCTGACGCAATTAATTTTCTATACTGACGCCATCACCAGACCTTGCATTTAATTTACTGAAAACAAATGAAGTGTGTATCTTGAATTTTCTGGGAATGGTAACGGAAGTGTGAAGTAAAACATTCCTAGAAAAGTTTATCTCAATTAGCATGGAATTAATGGAAGAATAAATGGTTTAAATAATTGTTGCGCAAGCCCAAGTAGAGAAAGTCATTGTTGGCACGGTTGTGCAAAGAGCTTGCAGTTTCAAAGCCATACACACTGGAACCAGCCCTCTGAAGATCTGGCTATCGGCTTACAAAGAAATGTACAAAATTTACAAAAAATAGCTAGAAAATGAACTTTGGTAAGAGTGAGCAGAGAAGATCTTGTGAATACAACAGTTTTTAACCAAATTTGTAGCTGCCATGGTTATCCAACTTGAAGAACTTGATTCTACAAGAGAAGACAGTCATTGTCATGTATAGTGTGGAAGTAATTATTAAACAAGCAGCGCGGATCATCCAGTAGGTACATTGTGTTATCGACAAAGGCTGCTCAGGAAGCCCGTGAGCGCTTCCTATCTCACTGACAGGAGACGGCTTTGTGTAATTGTGTACACAAAGTGTCAATGCGCAAGCGCGAGCAAGCTTGGGGAACTATAGTAATAATTTTACGCCTCGTTTGCTGCACAAGATTTATGTAGCAGAATAATGAGACATCAGTTGTCTACGCGGCTTGCCGAGAATGTTGTCACGCTGAGGCTGCTTCAAATTAGCAACTTTTATAAACATAGTCTCTTGACTTCAAAATGTTTAGTGTTCTTCCTTCTAAGGCGCTTTTCAGCGGATGAGTATCATTCTAACGATGCTACCATAGAACCATGTAGCTTTTATCAACTCACAATGTTTCAAGTTTAACAACAAACGCTTTTATCAATGCCTCTGGATAAATCTCACATTCAACACCAGCTCCTTAAGTATACTTTTACGTCAACAAGGAGGAGGGGGGAATAAATCTACCAACAATCTATTTTCAACAGAAAATACACTACTTGCATTATCTCGTTATTTGACGACTTATACTCCAATACAGATGTCCACATTAGTTTATGCATCATGTAGGCTGGTCAGCTACCGATCAGCGAGCGACTAAATCATCCGCAACAGCATAAAACGACCCTCAACTGGTTGCAACTGTCTAACCACAGCATTAGATGAGTCAGTTCGAACAGCAACATCTTGTTAACAGCTGTGTAATGGAAAGCAAGCTGTATAAAACTAATCTCTGTTTCATATAACCTTGCCCCGCTGACATGTATCACTCCGCGTTCTACTACCTTCCTCTCACGCTCATTGGCTAATGCTTTCGCGCCATAGGCCATAGGTGGTGCCTTCCCGTCACATTTAAACCTGCAGTAAACGTCATAATAATTGCCAGGAAGATAGATAAAATCAGGATATGAAGGCCTACAAAAATAATGAATTTTATAATGAAATTGAGCAAGTTGAAGCTGAATGAATGAGCAATGAAACTGAAACAAGTTTATGATGAAAGCCCTTCGGCCTATTCCACTGGGATTTTTTAAAACCAGCACACATACCTTGCAAAAATGCTTGTCTTTCAGTCTTAAAAGTTGTGTCACGCCATACTTGTGTGTCCTTCATTCACCCAAGTCCCGTTAAGGTAGTATATTTTGCGGCTTGTAATCGGTACAGTCTGATTGTCCTAAAATAACGTCTTCGCCGCGCAGCAATATCGCCCCTGGAGTGGTAAGTATTCCTGTTGTCTCAATTTCATGTCGCGATGTTTCTACGCATCTAACACGCCTGTAAGTTCAGAGCACAGCTGTTCTGCCTCTCTCACTGACAAAGACGGACTCTTCTCTGTGAGTGCATTAAACATATGCACCACAATTCTTTTTTTTTTTTTTGCCGAAACAAACCTTCGAATGGCGATATATGACTAATCCAGTTCAAAATAATGTCAGAGATAAAAGTCATATAAACAGCTATGTCATCACTACCGCTAAATCACGTGCTATCATGCCATGTGGTTGAGAGCCAAGGAACCTCTTCTTTACTTCGTTTAAGCATTAACATGCATTTCAGATAAATAAACTCTGTTGCGTAATATATTTAATTAAAACAGTTACGAAAATATAAATTTGACAATTGTCTTACAACATAAAGATATATCACCATGTTAAATAACGAACTAATTTTTACCGCACAACAGTCTATACTGCAATATCAGCCAATGAGAAGTCATAAGGTTACGTGACCGTTAAGAGATACGGGGCAAGCTTATGTGAAGCAAGGATTAGTGACTGAAACGACACACCACTTGTGAAGATTTTAATTACATGAGTGGAATATCAACAAGGTCAACATCTCTTAATAAACACAGAGACACTTCCGATGTTGAGTGCGTTTTGGCCCTTTATCAGAACGATCTTTAATAATTTTAAGGTTAAGGAGTTTATAAAGGTGTCTCCATTTCATGAACTACCAGAGAAGAATACACACTTAATCTAGTCTAATATTTGCGAATGACAGCAGCTTTCCACTTCAACTTTAAACTTATTGTTATAATAGATAGGTCGCCCTCAATTACTGCAAAGAATAACGACTGTCATGCTCTTTGTACTTTGATTAATTTCTGAAATTCCTTTCTTAACAATGTATTTATTCACCAGGAAGCCTAATGTGTATAGGATTTGAAGTTTGAGCACGTATTTAAAGCTATAAGTTGTGTAGTAATCTTTTAAATGGTCAAAGTCTAAGCACAATGACATAATTCTTCATCACACATAAGGTGCCTTAGTTGAGGGAAAACTCTAGTAGGATTCTGCATTCCTCCGCATGAGATAACAGACTTTTTGAAATGTTCCTTCGGACAATACCGCAAAAGAACTTAATGAGATTCAAAAAATGATACAATATTTACTATTCAAAAGGCTCAATATTGTATGCATAGAGGTCAATATTATAATGATAAAAAACTGCACTAAAACAGTTCTCAAGCTGAATACAGACTAATGTTGCCATATGGCGATACATGTATTAGAGGCTTAAAATATAAGTTTTAAATGATCATGTTTTTGCAATTTCAACAAATGTTTGGTCTCCAGGAAATAAATATCCCACTATAGTTAGTGTTGCGTACTCCTGTTTTGGTTCGACATTATGTATTTGCGAGGACGTGTGAGCAACATCAAGATGGTGCCTGACAAATTCTAGCCATTAAGGGCAGCAGAATTTGCTGAATTTATATGGAGCATGCAGTGCCAAAATTTTGTGTGTTGTATATCTAAGCAACTTTAATTAGAATTCTCTGAAGCCCTTTTAAAACTTTATATTTTGCAACAACAACGACAACGACAATAATAATAATAATAATAATAATAATAATAATAATAATAATAATAATAATAATAATAATAATAGTAATAATAATAATAGTAATAATAATAATAGTAATAATAATAATAGTAATAATAATAATAGTAATAATAATAATAGTAATAATAATAATAGTAATAATAATAATAGTAATAATAATAATAGTAATAATAATAATAGTAATAATAATAATAGTAATAATAATAATAATAATAATAGTAATAATAATAATAATAATAGTAATAATAATAATAATAATAGTAATAATAATAATAATAATAATAATAATAATAATAATAATAATAATAATAATAATAATAATAATAATAATAATAATAATAGTAATAGTAATAGTAATAATAATAATAATAATAATAATAATAATAATAATAATAATAGTAATAATAATAATAATAATAATAATAATAATAATAATAATAATAATAATAATAATAATAATAATAATAATAATAATAATAATAATAATAATAATAATAATAATAATAATAATAATAATAATAATAATAATAATAATAATAATAATAATAATAATAATAATAATAATAATAATAATAATAATAATAATAATAATAATAATAATAATAATAATAATAATAATAATAATAATAATAATAATAATAATAATAATAATAATAATAATAATAATAATAATAATAATAATAATAATAATAATAATAATAATAATAATAATAATAATAATAATAATAATAATAATAATAATAATAATAATAATAATAATAATAATAATAATAATAATAATAATAATAATAATAATAATAATAATAATAATAATAATAATAATAATAATAATAATAATAATAATAATAATAATAATAATAATAATAATAATAATAATAATAATAATAATAATAATAATAATAATAATAATAATAATAATAATAATAATAATTTTAGTGTTCTTATGATTTTGGTGGTGTCCGTATTTTCTTAGACATGAGTTAAATGTGTCAGCACATAAGAAAGTTGAACAGCCCTGGATTAAAGCCAATATTTCCCTAATCACAATATACCCTCAATTTCAATAAGACATTTCTGCAGATGGCTATGTCATCCAGACGATACATTACACAATCCTTGGAAGAGTTATTAAAAATATTAAATGTAACCAAATATTTGTGATGTAAACGGTACATGGTTTTGGGGAACTGGAGAAGTGATATGAGCATACGCCATTATCACATCCGTTATGCAGAGAGCTATAGCAGTCCTAACATGCATATCGTTTAAATGCACAAGGACTAATGCTGGAATCGTAACAAGGGAGAACGTTATGGCTTTTTAACTAGATGAAAAAGGGATGAGGGAAATCAGTGAGGGAAACAGCCCCTCGTCTGTAAAACTAGCTCCTTCCTAATGTTTTTTCTAAAGCTTTCGTTATTCGAAACTGAATTTGGAATTTGCTTGGAAAGGCGGGCACTCATTAATTCGAAGAACCGCATCTGTTCTCCGTACGGCGGCCATTGCTTCAGGAAAGTAATTATCCGGTCGAATTGTCACTGATTATCTCCAAGGGATGGGATGACGTCATGTTAACGTCAGGTGGAGAGTAAAGGAAAGACGTTCTCCACAAAAGATCCCCTTCTTTTTTTAATTCAAGTTTAAAATCTCATTTTCTCTTCAATCTCTCGTTTTCAAGATGGTAGGGACATGATAACGCAGTGGCACGTTGGATACAAACACCGCTTCGGAGAAGAAAAAAGAATATCTCAAGAAAATGTATTTGTCACTCAAATGACAATTATTTAAACCTCATTTGGAATTCAATTTTTTATTACTATTACTCTGGTATTTCTCGGCGAAGGAGCAGGAAGAAGGAAGGGGTGAGATTAGAGTGGGATTTTAATTTCGCGAAATATCTCTCGCGATTGAAAGTTGAAGTCAAGGCATCCGGGAGTTTGCTTCCAAACTTTCCTCGTTATAGAACTGTGAGAGGAAAAATGTAGAAAGAGCAGAAGAGAAAAAATATTATCAGCATTTCTTAAATATCTTTCTTATTAAATTTACTTAACTTTAATGGTATCAAAGAACTATTCAAACAGGACTATTATTACAGGAAATGGAATATTATTTACAGCGGGATTTCCAATTTACGGTATCGTTTCTAACCATTCTGCTTTTGTTTTTATTTTTCTTCTTCTTACTTCAGGAACTAAGCAAGAATGCCTATCGGTTTAAAATTTGTGCAACCATAGCTTTCTTAGTCTTCCTGAAGGTCTTCTTCATTTAGTCTTAGAGCAAAATATTATGGGAACATAGGAGATATTAAAAATTAATTATCAAAAGGGTAGGAAGCTCTACCCCATTCGCAAGAAATAAGAGTCGTGAGTGCGTATCTCGTAAAGTTCTTGGGGTAAGGAGAAATATAAGACCTGAAGCTTTCCTGGCGACGAATACGCTCACTTTCTTCTCGGGCAACAAGCCAGGTGAAAAGACGATTAGATATAGACGTTTCGGGAGTGTGCATCGCTTCCATCATTAGGATATTTATAAAATGTTATAACCACAAATGAAACACTGGATATAACACCAATATAAACAAAGACAAAACACTAACAAAATTCGCATTACTGAACAAAAGACTGTTTTCAGTAAATTAAATTAATTTACGTTATTACCAGTTTTCTCACTGATCGCAACTTTTGCGGTGCGCATTGGAATCACTCTTTCAACTGAGCGTCGTATTACAGCAGGCGTTCCACAAGGTTCAATACCGGCACCAACGCTGTTTAGTATTCACACCTCTGATATTCCAGGCATGTCTCTAACCTCAATTGCCCTGTATGCTGACGACACTGTTTTATTTTACTCTCACTCCGATCTACATTCTGCTGTACGAACCTTACAGCTCTCTCTTGATCGCCTCGTTCAATGGTGTCAAAATTGGTGCATCTCCCTTAATACCCAGAAAACTGAAGCCAAGATTTTTACTTTACGCCGCTATAATCCCCCTCCGCCTATACGCCTTCTAACTGATCATGTGCCGTGGCTCCCTGCACCTACACCAGTCAAGTACCTTGGAGTGTTACTGGACACTCGGCTTACGTGGAAGCCTCATTTGACCGCACCATTACCCTGGCATCCGCTCGTCTTTCACAACTGTCTCCATTATTTCACATACTTCACTTGCTTTAGAATCTTCACTGCTCCTATACAAATCTATGGTTCGACCTCTTATTACTTATGCCTGCCAGGTCTGGAGGGCTGCCAGTACTTGTCACCTGAGGCGTCTACAGGTCATACAGAGTCGAATCTTGCGAATCGCCACCAATGCTCCTTGGTTTGTCAGCAACCAGCAGCTGCATCACGAGTTGGGACTTCTTCCTCTCCACCATTTCATCCGACAGATTGCTCGACGCTTCTTCTACAATCTACGCCACGTCCCAGGAGCTGCGACGTATAACATCGGCGTCCGAAGTCGCCGGCCAACGCGACAGAAGCGACGACTACCACAGGACCTGCTTTACAGTGATGACACTTCCACTTCTGAATAATCTACTGTTTCAATCTATCTTTTCTATTCTTCTGTTCTACTATGTAAGTTCTCACTATGGAAGTATGTATACCATTTTATTAGTTCAGTGCCACATTTATATTACTGCAATAACACATTTGTTTTAGTTCAGAGCAGGCACATTGTCCTACCTCTACAACGTTATTACTGTATAATTATTTTGTATCTGTTATCTCAGATCTGCAAAGCATATATTATTGCTGACCGATCTAATAAATATATTTAAAAAAAATAAAAAAAGTAAATTAAATGCTAGGTAAGGAGATGGCGTGAGTATAGAAAATTGTGTAAAAGAAACGTAACTACTTAACTTGATTATGAAATGTATTGATTTTTGCTTTTTAAATCGACGGATTTCCATTTTAAGGCTAGTTTAAAAGAGTATCTAATATAACAGATTATATATCTAATGGTCTTTTCAGCTGGCTTGTTGCCCGAGAAGAAAGTGAGCACAAAGGGCAATATATTTACCAGATCGCGAGAATAAAAAACTGACGACATGCCAGGAGCAAACAGAATACATGGAGGACATAGGTGAATATGAAGGCTAGAGGTCGAAACGTGATAACTGATGTTTGGAAAGGTGGTGCTTTTACATATTTGTGTAACTTTTTCCATTTTTTTATGTTGTTTTTATTTATATTAACAGTTTTTGTTTACCATAATAGAGACTGATAATACATCGGAATAAGTTTAAGTTGTTCTGTGAGTTGTTTGTGTTTCATATACCATGTTGTAATATACTTTACTTATTTTTCCGTGTTTTTGTTTCATCTTATTTTCTGTGACGATACGAGTGTGGACCGGCACGATTTATAGGGATCACTGCATGTACAATTTTATCTAAATAAATACTCTCATTCATTTATACTTGTCTTAGAATTGTCCATCGTTACGTTCTGCCACCTACTGTGTTTCGTTTCTGTATTTTGTAATATTTCTTCTTCCAGAGAAATTATCTCTAACACTTCCATACAGTGGTGTATGACGAGATTTTGACTTGGGCTACCACTAAGCCTACCAGATCCGGACATTAAGAGATTGTTGATTAAATGTTAACTTCACAAACAGTGCATTTAAATCAACTTTTCTTGAAACAAGCTGTTAAAACAGCTGAGGTGTCTATGAAAACGGTAGCTGTCTTTAGATGCTGAGACGGTGCCGCATCATAAGTAGCCAAAAATTGTAGCAATTCGATATAACTGTCTTTGTTTAATGACTCCTCACTTTCATTGTGGCCTCTAAACTAACATTCCTGTTTTGCAAGAAGAACCACTGCATCAATTAATCTTTTCAATACATTTATATTTTCCTTAAATTTTCATTGTGCAAACTGTCAGCAAGTTTCTTTTGGTAATCCAAAGCATAGTCTACCCGTGGAGTACCGAAAGTATTTAAAGATTTATCTTTCTGTGAAAGATTTTATATGCGTTGTTGAGCTTTTATGTTTATCCAAAGCTGTGATTAAATAAGCTAAATTTCCGAACCCCGTAATATTCCAGGGTGTTTTCTCAGTTGTAAACAACAAGCATGGCCAGCAATAAACTTTATTTAGTTTGAATGAGCCAGACAGCCACTCATACTTATCATAATTACTTATACTAAAATGCCTTTTATAAGGGCTCTTATCTTCTTCCTTATGTTCGCACTGCAAGTGCGGAAGAACTGGAGTAGACCTTTCCTGTTTTAAATGAAATGTGTAGTGTTTAACGCCCACTTTTACTACATACGGCACCGCAGGCGGTGACACTGATGATGCATGAGATGAAGATGGAGCACCGGTAGAATGAGATGGCGGGGGAAACCGGAGGTCCCGGAGAAAACCCGCCCCAACGCCGTGTTGTCCACTACAAATCTCACTTTGCGGTCGCCTGGTATCGAATCCGGGCCGCCTTGGTGAGAGCCAAGCGGTCTAACCACTGAGCAACGGCGTGGCCTTTTCCTGTTTTATTATCACTAACTTATCCTCGTATTTAAACTGCGAGAATGGTCTTTGCACTAATTGTTTAATTACACATTCTTCACCCATTTCGAAGAATTAGTGCTAGCAACTGTTTTGGTACACTTTACACTACGAAATGAACAATACTATACGACTGTTTAAGACCGTAACAGTCACACAATAATTGAAAACATGCTCTTTCTTGCCTTTAACTCCACGTGCTATGCGGAATTCCAAAGCCAGTCGTGTCCGTACGGTACATTTCGGAGAAGCTCGTATGTGTGTAGCGATGTAGGAATCCGAAGCCTTGGCGTGCTAAATCCTGCATTCCTCCACCTCACCCCTCGCTGCCTGTGCCGTAGAGAAGGCTGTAACGGTAAGCTCCCGAAGCTCTGCTTCCCCATCTGTTTAGTGGTAGGTAACGAGAGATATCCCACCCTCCGCACTAAGTATTTTGGGGGAAACTGGCTGGTATTGCAATTATCATTAATATTACTTATTAATTTCTAATTTTCTTTAGATGTGGGCTTCGGTGATAGCTTTGATAGCTAGAAGTAGAAGTGCCGGCAGGTGCCTTGGCGGTGCATGGCAGGATATGTTCTGAGGAAAACGCTTTCCCCTCCGGCTCTAAGGACTTCGGTCTCCGAGCCGACCTAATGGGCGGATTCAGAAATGTGGCAGGCGGGATGCCAGTTGTCTAAGACTTCCTGAGTACTCTGCTCTGGGGAGGCGGCCTCTGGTCTCGTGAGAGTTTCAGGGCCACGGCAGGTAGGATGACGATTGTCTTAAACCCACCGCCAGGGAGTATCTATCTCTAATGTGTAGGGACCTCGCCCTCTGTACTGTAGTGCCTCCTTAGAGTCAACCGCCTTCTTTCTCCTCTCCCCTCATCCTCCCTCCCGGCGGTGCCCTATTTGCGGCATTGGTAGAAAAGACCAGTCTGTTTGAGGTGCCAAATCCTCTCCAATCCAATATATCGAGGATTAAAAGGAAATGCACCAGATTTTCAAGAATATCTCCTTAACCCCAATAAAGGTTGTCAGTGGAAAGCTATATCTTATCAAGCTACATGTTTAATATATTGACATGCCTAATAAAGCAATATGTTTATTATTCTCCGACTGTACTATGACCCTTTGTATTTGATTGAATTTGATAACTTGAACAATAAAGAAACTTTAGTAAGTATATTACAGAAAATTTATAGTTATAAAGTCACCGCCTATTAAACACTTTTTCTATGGTGTGAAGAGGTTTGGAAACATATCTGTGAAAATTTAGGCTACCTTTAAACTAATCTGACTGGTTATATTTGAAAGTTTTTTATTCTTCCTTCTTACTCTTATTTTCTGCTTTGTTCACCGAGCCAATAGATTGCTGTAGTGTGCTATAATTGTGAGTGTTCTATATTTCTGTGAATTTGATATGGTGCGTTAGATTGGGCTAAAGTTTCGATTAAATTAGACGGTATTATACGTTTCTTAAGCTTTTTGGGGGATTTTACGGGTCACCGAGGCGAATTCTGGGAAGGATATTTACTTTACAACCCACGTTTCACATCCTTTCAGTTTATTCTCATCATTCAATCTTTTCAGGTTAGCAGGAGTGAGCAAAGTCGCCGGTGGGCTACATTACGGTGGTGCTTGCGCTCTGGAAATACGCTGTAGTCGGCAGTAGAACTTTTTTGGGGTCTATTTGATCAGGCAGACGTGGACGACTAACAGGGAACTCTATAGCGACCTGGAGCGCCGTCCGCTGAAGGAACTGCTTACAACTGTTAGGGACCCACCACGACTGTAGTGCTGCCTTCGATAGATTCTGACCGCCTGTAGGGCACCTTCATCTCACGTTACTCCTGAAGTCTGACGCACAAGAAGATCTCTGCTAAAGGGCCGGAATGCCAGGTATGATAGAGAGTTATACGTCATATCTGCAAGATGTCGTGAGGTTTCTATACCACACACCTAGTAATATATTCCATTCAAAATTTTGATGTCGAGATTAAAAGAGAAATGTGTTTCGAAGTACAGCATCCCTGAATGCAAAGATCGCTTATATAAAGATTGTATGTTGAGTGATCGCGCGCGCGTTTGTGTGCACGCATATAACCTGAATACTGTATGTTCAGGATAAGTAATTATCCTCGTTCTTCTAGATTACTCCATTTAGTAACGAAAAATTATTTCTCGTTTATGTGACATGAGAACCTCAAGCAGTAAAACCAAGAGTTAAGAACATTAATTCCTGGATTATTTTCTGCAGCAGTACCACAATTCACGTGATGGTCCTCCTCTCTTCTCCTGGAAGAGGTACAGTCAAAGATCAGCTAGTCTAAACAGCAATGTCTGGAAAGATCACGGAGGTTTACTTACCGAAGGATAGGACTAGGAGTAAAATTTTACGCCACTTAAAAGGACCAAGGTTGGATTTTTGGATTTGCTTTTGTAACCAGAAGAATTAGGCTTCCTTTTATAAGTGTCTGTTCAATACTCTAATCTCTAGTGCATGCAGTTCCATTTATAAGTACGTGCAGGCATAACACTTTTGGAAAATGGAGCTTCTCTACTCGCAATTCTCAAAAGATATAATTTAATACACTTGAATAACACATGCTTCATTTTGTAATTTGGGCTAGTGAAGACACTGGACCTTGAAAAATGTTTAGTTGGTTTGCTGAGCAGCGCATGCACATATTAGATGTTGATAGCTTTTAATAAAATAGAGTATGTCACCCAATTATCGGAAGGCACGACCAACTGACGGCTGAGTGGGGAACGGGAGGTATTCAACCCACGCCTACCCATTTATCTCCTGTCACTAACTGAGGGGATGGTTAGGGAAGTGTTACTGGAAGCTGGCCGCCTCTTTCCTCTCCCCCTGACGTCTGGAACAGTCGGGATATTTCTTCTAACCTGGAACTTTCTAGATAGGTCAGTTGGTCTTATATAAGCGATGCGCCGGGCTGGAGAGAGTTCAGTTCTTGGCGAGCAGCCGTGAAGGGCGCCGTGCTAGGGAACGAACTGGAAGGCTGTGTACGTGTATCGGAGCAGCTGTACGTAATTGTGACTGTGGAGTGGACCTGTGACAGACGAAATGGTGGATTGTAATTGTGTGCGCTACGTAATTCTATGTAATTGGCAAGTGTTCCAACTGTAATTCGGTGGAAATAAAGAACATTTTCAGTTTGTGCAATTGGAATTTTAATTTCACGAACCCACAAAGTCACAATAATGCCGCAATTGTAATAAAAATAAATTAGGATTATAGCACTTGACCATGCTGTGGATTTATAGTATTTACCAACCATTCGTTTTTCATTGTAACAAAATATTCATGTTTGCATATTGAGGTTGCGATCCGCGTTAATGAAATAATGCATCTAAATGTATGAGTCTTCTTTACGTATTTAGTGAAAGGTCAATGGGACACAGCACGATTTCCAAGTTAATTCGAAATATTAGTCATTTGCATTCGTTGTATACATGGATGTATCCGTTATTGGTATTTTAAGGCTTTCTGTCTTCTGTTGTTTATTGAAGTGCTGTAACACTCACTTGTTTCACGCCATGGCATACATAGAACTCAAAATTTCAGGGCCAGCATATAGTGACTCACAGTGAAACATTTGACAATCGTTTTAGGTTCCTGTGTACACATTATGCCTAAGCAATTTGACTATAATTATAAAATGTTGGGTCAGATAATATGAAATAGGCATTAGATGAAGCGCAATTGCTCTGACCTAAACACAATTGTATGGATATAAAATATATTACGTTAGAATAATTGAAACAGTTTAGAAGAATCGTTTAGGTATTCCGTTCTGAACACCTCTTCATTGAAAACATATATTAGTTATAAAACTTTACTTTCAGTCCTCATAAAATAGGATGGGACCGAAAGAAAGCCTGAAAGTACACCTGAAATTGGAACGAAGGGAAATAATGTAAAGGAAATTGTGGTATAAAACACTTGTACATTTAAGCCCATAGGCTGTGGTAAGCACTCCAGCATTTGCCTGAGGACTTCTATCACCAATGGATTTTAAAACTCAATGTTGAAGCGATTTAACAGCAAAATTAACATATTTTCTTTTTTATCGAACAATGTTAGCTTTAATACAGTGATTAACACGTGATTTAATTAATATCCTACTACTCCTCTGTCTAACGTACGTTGGAAGTTGGAAAATGCCTGTTACAAAATAAGCAAGTTAATACTGAGCAGTCTACTCAATAGTATTTACTAGCCTTTATTAACAGATAACAGCCTATATCCTACAAATCTCATATATAAACTAAATTTGAAATGGGGTAATAAATGAAGGTGTATTTGATCGGTAAATGCGATATTTTCTTATTATTTTAAAGTTTATCTTCTTTACAGAAATTAGCGCATTTTATATATTTATTTTGAGGAACTAGAGCTAAGCTTTAATACTGTTAAAATATATAACAAGAAACGATAAGTGAAGGTTTAGTAACTAGTACCTATTATAATCTATTTATAACAACACCGCGAACAAAATGAAGTTGGAGGCGTGGCTTACCAACTCTCTATTTCCCCCTCTACCGTCATTTTGCTTGCCTCTCCACCATTGCGCGGGCTGCACTGGTCATCTGTTTCACTCGCTTTCGCATTCACTGTTACATTCACTCTTTGAATTTTCTGCCGAATCACTGCTTGGTTCTTCAGAGTTTACAAAAACTATGATTCTATTTGTTAATCGATTGTGAGATCATGTCCGAGTTAATTACTTTCTGATACCTTGGAAAATCAAAGCAGCATTAAAATACAGGCGTTTCGTGTAGTTTGCGCTCTGTCTCATGCAGGAAAGGGAGGGGTGGGAGTCCCGTGATACTTGGATGGCGAGAAGGGGAGGAGGTTGTCCTCCAGCATGCACACACCGACTACATTGAATTTGTGGAAACATGGTTTAATAAGTGCTTGCAAATATTGGCTGCTAATACATACCATTTAAAAAATGCATCACTATAGCAAGAGCTGGCCCCATAGCTCAGTCGATAGAGCACCTACCTGTCGTGCTAGAAATCCTGGGTTCGATTCCCGGCTGGAAGTGGGGATTTTTCTCCAACCAAGATGATTTCCTATCCTTCCCAAAGCCTGAAAGTATGAATGATAGTGGGAATGTGTGCGTGATCTAATGATTAGAAAACCAAATGTACCAGCAACCCAACGTCTACGAGTTAAGAACGGCCATCGATATGAACATTGCAGTTAAAGACGGGGTATAGATGGAATTAATTAATTAATTAATTAATTAATTAATTAATTAAATAATTAATTAATTAATTAATTAATAATAATACTAATACTAATACTAATAATAATAAATTTTGTTACATATTTGCCTGGTCTATAATAAGTGACAAAATGCCCTTGACCTTTGCCCTTGACCTTTGCCCTTGACCTTTGCCCTTGAGTATGCTGCACATACTCTGAAAATGTTCAGGGCATACTTCATACCTAATTATCTGAATACTTTTCTTTTAAACTTATATAAAACTGCCTCAATGTTATGTAGATCAATAAATGTGCACGAGAGACAAATTCACTAGAGAATGCATCTTTCCTCTTCATCTTATGACTATCTGTCATTTTGCATTCAATAATTCATCTACATTTGGTTTCCAGCTCAATTATTGATTGTTGTTCATAAGATTTGTGTCTTTGTAGCGTCGCGAGACAATTGTTACTTGGTGAGAGAGAGAGAGGGAGAGAGAGAGAAGCGTGGAGTGTAAGAGACAGATAATGCCCAAGCCACGCCCATGGAGCCGATGTGCACTTAGGCACATGCCGAGAGCAACAGAGGAAGAAAGAGACAGATAGATGTCTGGATAATTCCCCCCTTGTCTTGCTACGCCACGAAAGATCGTGTGGCTTCGGCAACTTTCGAGAAACGATGGTTCGGTTATAGAAGACGAGAGACAGCAATTCGCGAGTTAGTTTCTAGTGAGCAGTCAAGAACTGTTAATTGTGCAGTGTGCAGATGACCTGGAAGATTGTGTATGCTACGTCATTTTTACAGCCTCCAAGCGGCGTAAAAACTGTTTTTCTACGGAAACAAAGAACATTTTGAATTTCTGCAGCTAGACTTTTAATTTTACGAACCCACAAAGTCACAGTATCTAGTTTTCTCATTCACTGCACCTTTTGGCATGCTCATAAATTAATAAAAGTTTAAAAAAAAAACAGTCTACTAATCAGTAACGGATCAAAGCATTGCACTGCAAATAAAGAAGTTGACAAAGGCACACTGAACTGATTTCAAATCTGTTTACCACCAAATCATTATCTATTAATAATAACCAATCAAAACGTTACATTTTGAAGAGTTGAGAAAAGGTCATTGGAATAATTTTAGATTTTGTCAGGTTTTCCAGCACATATTTATTCATGATAGCTCCTTGTTCTCATTAACCTTAATAATTGCTTAGTTAACACTCTGAGAAAGCTTAATAAAATAGTCTTAACATAATGTTAAAATTTAAACAAGTGTTAGAGAATGTTGGTGAAACCGGCATTTAGAGTGACAAAGTCAGTCAGAAAATCAGGAATCAAACCCGCGAGCTCTCCAATGTGAGTCACACATCGCTATTCCAGCTCCTTTAGTATATGGCGCACTAGCTCTAGCAGTTACGAATATTCGAATATAAGAAGGTTTTCTGCATCAACTAATCAAAGCAATATGATATTTAACATTTTTAAATCCAATTCCACCATGTGTATAACCTTAATAGTGATAAACAAGACACTGCCATGTCAATTTAAGCCAAAGAACAGAGTATTTTACGCGAGAGGAAGAAAATTATTCTGGATAGAGAGGAGCTGGATGCGAGTAAAACGCTTGCAAATTAAATTCCGTTGTTTGTGCTGGTACACCAGTTTATTAATGCCCCTTAAATCAAGTTGGCAATGGAAAAGCTCTTTGTTTTCTAAGTTATAACTCCGTTCTGTCAACGCGTCTCTTATCCTGCCTTCCTATTCAGGCGCGCACAAAAGGCGAAAACGCCAATTTCACTCACAATGGTTTTCCCATTATATTTCACATTACGTCCGGGGAAGCCCCACGAGGAACCAACTCTTTATTGGTCCACTCCTTCCCTAGACAATGACATACGTGGACCAATATAACTGCCTCTATCTGTCATCAATCGCGCGATCCAATACAAATTGGAGAAAACTGCAAATACACCATGTTTTCTAGTTTTTGTTGATTTGTTGTTATTTTTCAGTTCCGGTGAAGAACATCTGTACATTTTAGAAGATTTCATGAGGGACATAGATAATATGCCCTTGTTATTTTAGTTTCCTTGGGATTGGGACACCAGTGGCTCTAATTTTCGCTTTAAGAGCTCTAAAATGTTTGCTATTGCACCTAAAACGGCTGATCGCTTTAAATTTCTCTCTAGTGCATTAAGTAGGTAAAAAACTATACTCCATCCAAACATTTGATGTTTTCAGGCCGCCCACATCCAAAGCGTTCATTATTTTGAAAAACTACTGTGGTCCTTTCTTCCTTACCTCCTTCCCCCTTCCTTTCTTCGTTCCTTTCCTCCTCTCTCACTCTCTCCTTTTTTCTTACGTTCCTCCTTTCTGTTCTTCTTTCATCTCTCTCCCTCCCTCTCTCTCTGTGAATAACCCAGATAACTAACAAAATAGCCAAATACCAAACTGGGAATCGCCTCTGACTTTTTCTTCCTTTTGGATGAGCTATGCCTATCTGAAAAGCCATGAAAGATAGGCAAAATCTTAGTAAAAGTGTAAATTGTTAAAGCACGCAACTTAGTTCAAACACTTTCTGTTTTCAGCAGGTCATTTTCAAAATATTTCTCGTTATTGTTTTGCCTTTTAAAATAATTACGCTTTTCTGGACGGGGAACGTTTCTTCTGCGTGTTTTTTTCCCCCTCATCCATTTTCAGGTAATCAGAATGAGTCTAAAGGTTTCAACTCATAGGAAGTTGTACTATCGCCTGGGACTATTCTGCTCCTCTGTATCTACCAGGAAATTTGTGAGAAAACAATTTCTTCAATGTTTATCTGGATTAATCTGTAGACCGAAGAAATAAGTATAGAATAGTTGGTACAAAAATGAATAGAGTAATTATGTGAGTATAACTAAGCAGTAAATGCTGTAGTTCATTTTATATGAAATATTATTTATAAAATGGCTGGGAATATCATAACAAAAAGTACTTGTATACTAATAGTAACTAAACAGGCTATATACCTTTTTGTATTACATTAAATACCCTTTTAGACAGATGTAATAATCTATTTGGTATTAGATAATTACTGAGCTAGATACAACCACAGCAACGTTTGCGACTTCAGTAACATGTGGCCCCAGAGGCCGACGAACATGATTGAAATACCGTTATCCATGTCACCAGGCGAGCGCTGGTTTGATTAACCTAATTCACAATTTTCCTATCATATCTTTTGTCATTATATTTAATGTCTTTCTTCATCAGCAATTCTGTAGGTTAACCATCATGGAGACACTATGATTCAAGTGTTGCTTGCTTCTCGACAGGTTACTGACCCATGGTATTGACTTAAGTATTTTGTGGGCATAAGAGTGATAAAAGAACGGTAATCTGATGTATTAGAACGTGATATTTTCTTTCATGGGTATAGTTCATAAATCTAACCCTTCATCCATAACTGTGGCTGATATTGTCAGAGGAGAAAGGGGGTGGGGTCTTTATGTACCTGGATCTTTTAGAGGCTGTTAACTACTGATAATCGAAAAGACTGAAACCATTTAAAGAGAAAAGCTGAAAAGGGTTTGAGGACGGAGAGATGTTGATAACGGCTTTATGTTTGATAAGTACAGGAATTCTTGATGGATGCAATTTCATTCCTTCCTTTATCTTATTTATGTTACTAGGATGTTCATATACGTATATTGCTTAAAGAGAAAGGCTTTCTTCAGGAAAGAATATTGGTGTTCTTGGACTAGCATGTTTGTTTCTATTTGCATGATTTGCACAACATATGGTTTATTATATATTCTAAAATGCATATGTTCATGATGTGTCTCCTTTTACAGCTACATGGAATTTCGTAGAATGGAATAATGTAACTAATAATCTTGAAAATTATAAAGGCATTGGTATTCTAAATTCTCCTTATATATACTATTGGTATATTAAAATATATAGGATTAAAAAATTGCAGAAACATTCTTGTTGGAAGAACAGAATGATTTCGGAGCAGAACAGTCATCATTTACATGCAATACATTTCTAACAAAAAATGAAATCCCGGAGAGAAAATGTTTTCAAAAGATTTTAGCATTTATTCATTTTGAAAAGGTTTTTGATAAAATTAAGCTGGAAAAATTATGCAGCCTTATAGAAAGAAGAGGGCAACCAAACGTCTAATTAATCTAGAATGTTATACAGCGACGGCGACGACGACGACGATGATGGTGATGATGATGACAATGGAAATAGAGGTGTAAGACAAGAGTGCAATTTAGCGCTACAAATTTTAGTATTATACTGATAATGTCATAACATTTTCCTAAAATAAAATGTGGGGGTAAAATTCGAGCGCAACATAAATGGTATTGTGCTGTATATGTAAAATGTAACTACCTATCTATAACGGAGAAAATAAAAAATAAACTTTTGAAAGCTGTAAAAGCAAAATACTTTTAACAATTGGTTTAAATTAAATTTACTAATTTAGGGCGAAGAGGATATTTTGGTACCAAATATGTGTGTGTGTGTGTGTGTGTGTGTGTGTGTGTGTGTGTGTGTGTGTGTGTGTGTGTGTGTGTGTGTGTGTGTGTGTGTGTGTGTATGTTTAACAAAGATGTATTTTAATCAACTATTTCAAACATAAATGTATATATTTTGGACGACTATGAACTGAATACTTTTAATATATAAAACGAAAATAGTAGCGTTCACGGTGAAACAGTTTTTATGTTTAGTTTGAGAGTAAACGAGTAAACAAATAAGCGGGTGCAAAAGTTTAACTATCTTAGTTCTGATATCTTCACTCTCACTAACTTATCCACTTACCTACTCACTCACTCACTACTCATTCCCTCCATCACTCAAACAAAACACACACTGCAGACATTCTCGGGCACTTCTACACCGTTGCACCTTTATCGACCAAACTTGGTGCATATAAACTCTGTCACCTAACAAAAATTAACCTCCGTCTTAGAATTCCAAATTCCATTCTATATCATACAATTTATATTATGTAACGACTGTAAAAGCTCAAAGGACCACATATATATCTTTGTTAACGATAATCGTAGAAGCTCAAATATTGGAAACATAAGAATGATTACTTCAGGAAGTAACAAAACAACTGCGAATTAATGTATTATTCTTTGACGTCTTTGCTGTATTAAGCGCAGTCAAATTTGACCTATGTTTGGAATATTTTTATGTTCTGATATAGTACTCGATTACCGAGGATAAACACGGTGTTCTTATCGCTATTTAAACTGTCAGATCTTGTGCTTTTCTCTATAAAATGTGACCAGATAGCCCGATTTTGACATTCTGGAAGTCAGCTTTATTAATAAGGCGCCATCATTACATTTGTATGATGAGAGGCAAAGAGATGAAATGTTTGAGAGATACCCAGGGTGTAACAAGATGGGATAGACTAATGAAGAAATAAGAGAATATTTCATTATCAGCCGTGTTGGATAAATTACAGACTGAAATAGAAGGACCATTTTAAGTTAGTGGATACAAGTTGGCTACCAAAGAGGGTGTTAAGATATTGTCGCCGATCGCATTATTAAATGGTGCCGCGGCCGTAAGCAGCAGCCGGCGCGTGGGCGATCGCTGAACGCTTGCCGAGAGAGAGACAGGGATGGTCTGAATTTCCCGCTGCCATCGTGATTGTTATTGAACGACCGGTGGCTATCTAGTACGACTAGAGGTATAAAAGCCGGCAGAGTGTTAGTTGCTAGTCAGTTCAAAGTAGTGTTCTGGGACCCACTCTCTTCCTTCTCTATATCAACACCCTCCTACCTTGTTTGCACTGCTGCTCACTCTACGTTTTTGCAGACGACACAGCTGTAACCTCCATGTCAAATAGAAATTATATGGCTGCATGTAGAATCCAACAATACGCCGACCTCCTCACCACCTGGTTCAAACGATGGCGCTTGAACATCCACCCCCAGAAGAGCTAAGCCATCGCTTTCTCCAGAAGGCAGCTAGAGGACCTGCCACCTGCTCGTCGAGCAGGACATTGGCAAACATATGTACGATATCTAGGCGTTTGGCTAGATGTAAAACTGACGTGGAAGGACCACATAAACTACACAGTCAACAAGGTCAGCCAACGTATGGGTATTTTATACCCATTGTACAATCGACACTCAGGGATGTCCATATCTAATAAATCGCTCCTCTATAAACAAGTACTCTGACCATCACTTATGCCTGTGCCATTTGGGGTATAGCAGCTAAAATTCATCTACACCGCTTTGAAGTTCTACAGTCTCGATTCCTCCGTATTGCCACGGATTCCCCATGGTACATCCCTAACCTTGTAATCCGTCGTCACCTACACATTCCTACCCTAACAGATTACATCCACACCCTCTCGCTCCCATTCTATCAAAACCTCTCCCGTAACTTCAACTCCCTTACACGCGGTCTAGGTGAGTACGACATCGACCACGGCGAAAAACACAAAAGACCAAGACTTGTTTTAGGCACATGCAAACACTGCAGTATCAGTACACAACTTATATATTTAATAAAAAAAAGAAGAAAGAAAACACAAACTTCTACCGTCATTTGCCCTAACTTATAAAATATTCTACTGCCAGTAGAGGGCTCAGCCCTGATCTGGCTTTCGGACTTCTGGCTTCCGCAGGTGCTGTTCCTAGTCAGTTGCTAGCAAGATGTTAATTGAGCGTGCAGCTGTGTGGTGTGAGGATTTTTGAAGTGAATTGCAATGAATTCTTTTGTTTGTTTACGTGTGACAGTGGAATCGGACGACCTTAAAGACTGCGTTTGTACATATTACGTCATTTTGCTGCTGTAAGGTGCGGCAAACCCGCATACCAGTGTTAAATTGATTGTGGTCTAATTGGAGCTACGAGTTCTCTTATCCCCAGGTGAATGGTTGTAGGAAATGGATTTTGGTGATTGTTGGCTGCTCAGTCGTATTAATAACACTGTTTGTTGCAGCATTATTGGTTTACCTACTAAGTTTGCTTATCGACTTGAATCGGTAACTACCTGTTAGTAAAATTCCTAACATAAATTCAATTTTACCCTGGATTATTGCTTAAAGTTACTTCCGCGCAGTTTCTATTTTTTCTTTATACGGCGATTACTTTGCTCTAATAAACTTCTAATGCTGCTTCCACTTACGCTGGTTACGCTATTATTAACTTCCCTACATTTCAGACTTATAAATCTTCGCTTCTCTTCTTAATGCGAATGAACACGTCCTTCCTGTCGTAGTATCACCTTTTAAGTAAGTTTTCCTTAATTCACGATTTAGTTCGAACCTTATTCTGATCCGTTCTCTAACTTTATCACATGACCAAACTAGCTCACCATTCTCAAATGTTACATCATTATTGGTTACTTATTTATTTCGAATTTTTGCATTGGTTTGCAAAACTCATTTAACTCATTGACGTTCAGCCTACCCTGAGATTGGGAACGCCTACCCTGAGTTGTTTGTAACGATATACATCGTTATCAAATCAGCGAAGTAAATCTCTTTAGCGTTCATGCTCAAATGCATTTTGAAAGCCCTTTGTCTCAACATATTCCTGGCTGGACGTTTACTATAGTTCTCAGACACTGAACTTTTCCTCGCACAAAGAAGGTAACGGTCCTTCCTTCCTGTCTCTCCGACGTGTATAGACTTTTACAAGAATATTTTCTCTTTCTTGCCTGGATGCTAGTATATATGTCATATTAAATTATATTCTTCACTTCTTATTCTTTAAGTCTACCGCTATTTTAATCATTACTCTATCTAGTATAATTTCATATTATTATAACAAGATTTTATATTAGTTTAGCAAAGCATTTTTATTAATTTAACTTCTTTTTTTTAATTATATGATTTCGATTAATTCGCCGCCTCCTAATCGCTTCCTGATACTGCGGTTACAAAGGGGTGTACAAAGCTTCATTTTACTGAAATGAAGACCATTTTAAATTTCTTCCAACAGGACTTTTAATCCACAAAGTCACAATATTAGCCAAAGGCGAAAGATTTATAGGAAGTCCTAGGATGAGACAGAAATGAGATCGGTATCACAAGAAGTGTTACTAAAATTTGGGAAGGAAGCCTATTTCATGCACTTGACAGTCATTAGGACTAAGGAAACCGGAGAAATATATTAGGCAAGATGATCCCAGGGAACTGAATAGCGGACCTTGTAAATGTAATAAGATTGAACTTCAAACTCTACCACATCACATTTATACGTAAATGTTAAAAAAATGTGTGATCAATTTATTTTATGTTACACTTAAATTACATAATAAATGTAATAAATAAAAATATTAAAATATTAAAAATAAAAATATAATAAATAAAACTGTTACGCATTTTACATTTTGAAGTTGCTTAAAATTGAGGTTCGAATTTTAATTTTTCGCAGCTGAACTGCCTTAAGAACTAATATAAAATGAGAGATGAAGCTAAATGCTCATGCATTTAATAATAGACTTGGGCGCCAGGAGGCAATTTTATGCTCTAAGATAGTGTATACTCACCCTCCCTGCACCTTTTCTCCTTCCTTCCTTCCTCCTTCCTTCCTTCCTTCCTTCCTCCTTCTTTCTTTCTTTCTTTCTTTCTTTCTTTCTTTCTTTCTTTCTTTCTTTCTTTCTTTCTTTCTTTCTTTCTTTCTTTCTTTCTTTCTTTCTTTCTTTCTTTCTTTCTTTCTTTCTTTCTTTCTTTCTTTCTTTCTTTCTTTCTTTCTTTCTTTCTTTCTTTCTTTCTTTCTTTCTTTCTTTCTTTCTTTCTTTCTTTCTTTCTTTCTTTCTTTCTTTCTTTCTTTCTTTCTTTCTTTCTTTCTTTCTTTCTTTCTTTCTTTCTTTCTTTCTTTCTTTCTTTCTTTCTTTCTTTCTTTCTTTCTTTCTTTCTTTCTTTCTTTCTTTCTTTTTATTTATTTTGTAATTTACGTACTCCAACGTTAAGTCATATCGGACGATGAATGGAAGGGTGAAGTGATGCGCAAATAATTCCAAGGTCCATGGAGCTCAGAGTTACTCGACATTCGTCCTTTTTTATGATAAAGTAAAACTCCGGAAAAAACCTTATCCAGGTAAATCGCCCTGATCGAGATTCGAACTCGGGACCTCTTGAACCTGAGGCAGACATGCTACCATCTACGCTGCCGAGGTGGGCTCCCTGCTCCTTCACGCTTCTTAAGGGTAAATATACATACTTACAGCACAGATCATTGTACATTCTAATATAAATTATTTGCTCAAAATCGAGAAGTATAGCTGCAATTTCGAGTAAATTACACCTCTTAACACAAATATATTATCTGAAATAAAGTGCTGGCGACCGAACTAATATCATTACACAGTAAACCACTATGCAAAGAATTCAAAAAGTCGAACCTCCATTCATAAAATTAACCTCACTTAATGCAATATAGCTTGATAAAACCCAGAGGTTGAAACACACACTTTTTTTCTTAACCCTTTACTTAGTAACGACATCCTGCAGGACTTCACTGGAGGAAATTTTATCCCTGTTACACGGCGTCAACGCTAACTTCACTTGTCACTTTTTTTCCTTTTTCTCCTTCCCCTCTTTTCTTCTCTTACTTTTTCAGGTTCATCCCGTTCGTTTTTCCCCAGAGAACTCGCATCCTTCTTCCTCTGACTGCTCCAGAAAAACTTCCTGACTGGGCATGCGCAGCACAAGAAAACAGATGAAGGAGGCTTCGCGTCTCGTTTCTCAAGTGTCACCTGCTACTCTAATGGTGTGTAGAAAGGACTTCTGGGAAATAGCAGGACTCGAACTTTTCCTTTGTTAATAATTACTGCGCTTTTAAACCGCAATTGAGATCTTTAAAACGCCTGTGTGGGTGAAAAAACGAAATAAAGCGAAGAAACTGAAGTTCAGCATTTATTTCCCAATCTCCCATTTGAGGCGGCGCTTCCTATAGTCATAGATGTAACATGGTTGAGGTTCCAAGCCTTGTGGTCATTGTTATAACGCTCCAGTCTTATAAACCAAAGTGTTTTAAAACTTGACGCCATTAACAGCCCCATAATACTGTGACCTTGTGGGTTCGTAGAATTAAAGGCTTTGTTTGATAAAATTTAAAATGATTTTTATTGAAAGTAAAAACACACTTTGCACACCCCTTACAGGCGCTAAAATAGACGTGTCATACACAAACGCAGTCCCTCGTTGCTTCACCACAAGTAACGGAAAGTAATCCCTTGCGGCGCACTTGAAATCACTACACAGCTACACACACACAATTAACACTTCTCAACTAGCAACAGACACCACTTTGAGAGCCACGGCTCTTTTATACCTCCAGTCATTGATTCTAGAAATCATTGGAACGCTCGGTAACAATCGAGAAGGTATCAGAGAAGACCAAACTTCCAAGCATCTATCTGCATCTTTCTTTCTTTTGGCACTGTCTCTTTCTCGGCAAGCGCCCAGCGCTCCGCGGCACAAACCAACAATGCCTCGGCGACATTACATAGGAAACCAAAGCATACAAGGTGTAGTACCTATATACATTTCCTATCACCTTCACGAGGTATATTAGTCTTAATGTGAAACTGTTGATAGATATTAAGTATGAAATCTATGATCAATAATAATGCTAAAGAGGATTGTAGATTACTTTTATTTACTCTGTGTGACGTTGTTTACCCTATTCCCAGTGAGTTAGTAAGCCAATAAACATGCTGCTTCTACAAGTGTTGCTGCGATTTTAATTGACAAAATCTGAAATAGGGAAATGTTCTGAAGAAGAATTGTTCAAAATGGAGAGAAAAAAACTTGTTTTAATAAAAAAATGCCATCGGTCCTTGGTGCTGGCTGGCTCTGGAGTGCCTAAAGGGTTTTGCTGCGTGCTTCCCTGTGTTAAACCGTACATACGGGGTTCTATTATGGAATGTTGGCGGACTGTATGGGGTTTCAGGTTGTGGTTACTTAAGGGATACCTTTTATGTTCCTCGGGATGAGGGTTAGGATGAAAAATGTTCCGCACCCCCGTGTTTTGATAATGTTAAAATTTTATTTCGGTTAGTTTTGTTGTCAAACAGCTCTTGAATAGGTTATGCGGAGCACAGCCTTTGCTGCAGTATGGATTAGCTTCTTTGTTACCTCTGGTACCCGTAAGCCATGCGGGATACCCGGAAGAGAATAAATCGGCGTCCTGTGGTTCATAATCTCCCAATGATCTAACTAGGGTATTTTTATGTGATGGAAATTTAGCTTAGAATTTTGAAGCCCAGCACCTAATTTCGTTCTTCAGGTATGGAAGAGACGTCAAGGTCGTTGTAAATAACAATGCCATTTTAGTGGGATATCTAGGTGCGCCAACAAAGTAATAAGAGGAAAGAATTGGAAATCGAATTAAAAACTGTGCTATTATTAGCAAAATGCAAGATATTTTCTTTAATATTAAACATGAACATTGGACACTCTTTAATCCTGACAACAACGCTGACGTTTAAGCTGTCTACCGTTCACAAATCATTGCTGAAAGTTGGATTTAAATTGATAAAACAAATGAGATGTTGCACTCACATGGTATTCTCTACTTTCACTTGTCAGACAATTCTAAACCATGATAGTCGAGAAAAAGACTTGCAGAGAAGATTTTGTTTCATCTTTCTTTTTTTTTTTTTTTTTTTTTTTTGACTTTCGATTGGCTTTATATATTAGAAACATATGTATTGGAATATTAAAATTAATAACAAGGAATATTTAAAAAGTAATTAAATTAGAAATGTGATGAAATCTCTAAACCTGTACTTCATGTTCAAAGCTCAAAACTTTGGTATCGATTTATTTGTTAAAATACAATCTATTAATATAAGTGAGCAGTAGCGGAAGTAAATTAATTAATTCCTTAGGTTCTACTCCCATTAGTCCTGGACCCGTAGAACCAAGGACCCCGGCGTCGTTCGAACAGGGAGTTACCGAGCTGTCCCAAAAGGGCGCCCGGCGCCACCGTGGGGCTTTCCATAGGGCAAGACCTAAGGACTAACCAGCCCCCCTCCTCCCGTAGGGGAGGGGATCCGTCCCCTTAAGCGGTCGTGGTGCGGCGCTGCGGACCCTTAGCACTCGTGGTACCTCTGACGTTACTAGAGGAACCTCGGGCCGAACATCTGAGCCCCTCCTTCGGGAGTTGTTCGGATTGGGTTGGACTCGAGTGGTTCCCGATACCCGTGGGAGATTGGGTACGTCTTCGGACGGGGTTGAGGGAAGCCATTAATTCTTCCGGGTGCTAGCCTGCTAAGCTAGTAGAAGGTGTACTAGATCACCAGGTGGCCCCACCGAGGTTTTCGGTAGTCTTCACCTTTGGTGTTGACGCGCGTAAGTGCCGTATCCACTTCCATCCCGTCTTGAGTCCACAGGACCAGATGGGGGGGGGCATATTAGGTATCAAGGTCTTGCCCTATGGAAAGAGCCACGGGGGACGCCGAGCGCCCTTTGGGACAGCTCGGATACTCACTGGTAAGAAGAGGCACATTCCTGTTCCTACGGGTTCAGGCCTAATGGGGTGGAACCTCTGCACTTAAGCAAAGCCCGCTGCCTCTCTGGTCCTGTGGACTTAAAACGGGATGGAAGTGGATACGCCACTTACGCGCGCCAACTCCAAAATGGAAAGGCTACCGATATGACCTCGGCGAGGCCGCCTGGTGATCTAGCACACCTTCTACTAGCTATGCTGGCTAGTACGCGGGAATATTAATGGCTTCCCGCAACCCCGTCCGGAGTCGTATCCGATCACCCACGGGTATCGGGAACCACTGGCTCCTCGAGTCCAACCCAATCCGAACAACTTCCTATCACGGAGGGGCTCGAATGATCGGCGCGAGGTTCCTCTAGTAACGTCAGAGGTACCACGAGTGCTAAGGGTCCGCAGCGCCCGCACCACGGCCTCTGAAGGGGACGGATCCCCTCCCCTACGAGAAGTAGCGGAAGTAAAGAAGTCTTATCTGTAGCGGAAGTAAAGAAATCTTATCTGTTACGCTTATTCCTCTTTGAAAAATGTCATTAACAATGCCGCCTCCTCCATCACCACCACTCCTCTTTACGTTATGAGTCAAATCCTCTTTCCATCTTTTTCTCGGTCGTCCTGTAGTATTTCTTTCTTCCGGATTACATTTCTCATTATTTTTACCATTTGTTCGTTAGATATTCTGGATACATGTGCATTCTACTCCTCCTTTCTTCTTTTCAGCAATTCAGCAACATGCTGAATCTTACATAACTCCCTAATTTCTTTATTTCTTACTCTTTGCAGCTATTCTCCTTAGCCCCTCCATTACAGTTGTTTCCATCATTCGTCGTGTTCTTGTGGTCCCTGCTCGTTTCCGGGGCATACGTCCTCATGTCTGGACATGTCTGGTCCAACTACTGCTTTATAAATGTTGACTTTTGCTCCTTTTCTCATATATTTATTTCTCCGTACGAATTCATCAACACATCCAGATACTTTTACAACATGGTGTTTAATTTCTCGGGCCAAATTTCCCTCACTGGTAATATTAACGCTCAAATAATTGAAATGTTAACCTGTTAAAAATGTGCTTATTCCTCTTATTTAACTACTTCATATTAATTCAGATAAAAGTTTTCTAATAGCCAATTTTCTCAATTTTCTTATAATTTTCTTATAATTGTTCAGGAGTTGGCCACCTTTTGATGACCTTTAAATTCCGTTCTCTTGGCATGATTAAGGGATACAAAATTAAATAGCATTTACCTATTTTATATATACAATACTGGAAAATTCAAACAAATAAAATGGAAGAATCAGAAATAGATCACTTCACTAATAATTGTTGCTCTTAAATATTGTGTGTTTTTAACGAGGTCTGCAATTGCTGTGCAGTAAGACCTTGCTTTATCTGTTTTAGTGTATCAGTTATACAAAAGACAATCGAATGAAGAGGGCTTCTGAGGAAATCACCAGAAAACTAAAGATACATTATTTCATTTAGCATAAAAATATGTTGTATTTTAATCATAATCATATTTTGGAAACATGATCTATCGAAATGATAATTGGGATGATGGGACTTGTTGAAAATATTAGTGCCTAAAACGGACCCCTTATATGCCGGAAACCTGGAAAAAGGGAAAATACATTTCATAACTAAGCTGCTTCCCATGTAAAATTATGCTCTAAGCCGGAAAACTGTCTAAGGCGCAAACGGAAATATTTTTCGGGAACCGCTTGCACAAATAAGCTGATTAAATCGGATCACTTTATGTGTAATAAGCCAAAACGTACGTAATGTAAAAGGTGCAGTAATTTTGAGGGCAACTGTACTGGCTCTGAAGCTCTATGAATCATAGTCACACTGCAATCCTTCGAGGAAAAGGGAAACCAAACCGTTAGTTCTGTCAACTATCTTCTAACACACATTGTAAGGGTACAACTGTTTTGCAGCGAGTTCATTTGCAGTTTCATTGTTATAAGTGATCAAGAACAAGTGGAAGAAAACTGTGAACTTTGGTTATTTTTAAAAACATAGTTTGTGTGTACAAAAATTCTGTAAAGTGAGTTCTAAACATAAGACTTTATCACTAGAGGAATGGCTCGAGAGTTTGATTGTTTTGATGCTGTGTGTGGGGAAGCAAATGATGTTGATATGCAGCCAGTTGCAGATTGGAAAGGGAAAGTCGAAGACAGGCTAAGAAACTAGGTGATAAACTACAATTATTGTATATAAGTTGAAAATGTAGTTCATAATACATATCGACTTTTTATTATTTATACTTCATTCCATATTACATATTCCTTCAATTTAAACCTGTGCGACTATTTCGTAATTTCTTTGCATTGAAACACCACCTTCTGTACCACAGAAAATTTTGTAAACGGAAAAGAAATGCCGGAACGATCGGCTTGATGTTTAACTGACTTACATACGTTGGCAGACACACAGCATTCCCCACATAAACATAAAAATTTCAAGAAAATGTTTTTATATATAGGAGTCTAAATACGTAGGTATTACAAGTAAAATATCTTTATTGAATCATGGGTAAAACATAACACTTCCCTTATATGCTGTTAACCAGTTATAACCTGCTTCAAGCTAATACGATCCAGTTCTACGAGGGCTGTTCAATTAAGAATGGTGATAATTTCTTTACGGTCATGATTTTTCGCACTTAAATTCAATCTTATTTTATTCTGTTAGTTTAGTGTGAAACAAACACGCAGTAGTAGTTGCATTGTTGGTAATCCTGGTTCCCCCCTGTGAGAACCAGGCAAATTCAGACATGGCCAGTATTGCTTACCGCTGTAATGGAGGTAGCACGCGAGGAACAGCACGCGGCTTTGAAATTCTGCTTTCGTCTCAACAAATCTTCAGTTGAGGCCTACACAATGCTACAAGAGGTCTGTGGAGAATCTGTTCTTCCATACAGCACAGCTCGAAGGTGATTTAAAATGCTTAAAGAGGGAGGACAATCAATTTCAAAGGAAGGTGGACCTGGTACTCCAGTTACTGCTCTTATGGAAGAAAACATCAACAATGCTGCTGCCATTTTGAGATTCGACGAATTACCTTAAGATCACTTTCTGAAACACTGAACATTTCATTGGATGCCACCCACACTTTGGTGACAGAAACATTACACATGAGACGTGTTTGTGCGCGATGGGTTCCAAGACTGTTTATTCCCGAACAAAAGGACATTCGCATGCAGGCCTCCATGCAGTTGAAGTTGATGTTAGAGGAAGATTTAGAGTTTCTTTCAAACGTAATCACTGCTGATGAAACTTGGCTACATCATTTTGATCCGGAGAGCAAACAGCTCTCTTGATTGCTCCTTCTGGGAAAGTTATGGTCATCTCATTCTTTGATATTCATGGACTGGTTTAGGAGCATGTTGTACCTGCACACATCTGTAATTGGACAATACTACAGGGATGTCCTTAAAACATTGCAAGTCCATATCAGGCGCAAAAGAGCACATTTCCATGAAGCAGGCTGATGCTGAACCACGATAATGTGCGGCCGCATGTTGCCCATGCTTTTGCCGAGTATCTTGGAAATATGAACGTGAAGTGCATCCCTCACCCTCCCTATAGTCCAGATTTAGACCCATGTGACTTTTTTCTATTTCCTAACTTGAAGAAACGCCATAGTGGTAGGCATTATCCACCATCAGAAGCAGTGGTGAAGGCTGCGGAGGCAATTTTGAAGGATCTCTCAAAAAATGGTTTCCAGCATGTCTTTGAAGACTCGCAGAAACGCTGGGACAAGTGCATCGCATTCAGGGGAGTGTATTTTGAGAAGGACCATCAAAATTATCAGGATGGGTAAAGGTACGTTGTCAAAAAAATTTGTGTTCATTCTTTACTGGACAGCCCTCGTATAATTAGAATAGATGTTGAGGTGGAGAAGGAGAGAGATAGCAGTATGTAAGGAAACGCACATAGGCTGCTAAAGGGTGAAGGGAAGCTTATGGGTGTTTATGGATGCGGTTCTGCGTAGGAAGCATTAACCTACACTTAAAAATTAATTAACTGAATAAATGGTATTTGCTCTATTAACATTTAGAACCATTCTTACTTAAAAATAGTTTATTTCAATTTTGTCCTATTTTCCTTACAGAGACTTTTCAATTCATATTTACCAGACATCGGATCCCCTAAACCTTAGCAATGAAAGTACGCGCACAGGCACTGTACAAGGTCAAGCGTGACATCAACTATTGTTAGCAAGTATACCGACGTGCGGTGTGCGTACACTGCGGTGCGGATACAAAATGTAGCCTATATTACAAGAATATCATTTCTCACTCATAGTTTTCGTTGCGGAAATTACAGTGAACAACCATGTTCATTTGTAAATTGTCGAATATGAATATTCTGCGCCTCTCACTGAAACAATATAAAATATTGGGTGAAAGTTCGTTCAATTTCACATGACGTTAATGGTGTATATGAGTAGTAGAAATCATTTTCATATATTTACCCGAGAGTTAGTTTATTTCCTATATTACGCAGCATTGAAAATCCAACATTCTTGTGTTGGATACTGGACAATTCATTTTAATTCTTTTGGTAGGTGATGCATTCTCTATATGATTAATTTTGCAGATACCTCCTCAACTGCTTTTAGACAGCTCGAAAGTACATTCTTCAAGCTGTTTAATGGTTGTTGATGATACCCGAGACCTTGAATATATAAAATACAGACTGTTCAATAATTATTTTAAAAGCAATGCTGTTAACACAATATGTCAAACACCTTGCACTCCCTGAAAGACAGATCTACCTGCGTAACCAGCAGTATTTGTAATGAAACTAAAGGTACGCTTTGTGAACCCGACTATCCCTGCGTGTTGTCCTTGGGACTGACGTCAGCAGTTATATACTGCGGGACTCGTAAACTTGATATCTCTTTAAATGTGTACGGGCTGCGATGTCTGATAACTACTATAGTAGAGTAAAAGGAGAATTCTTTTTTGTGTTAAAAATGCATAATTTAATTTATCAACATAGGTTATACATACATAATTTAATCACAACCGAACAGACAAAGCAAGCATTTTAGTTACTACGTAATTTCACTTAAAATACCTTTAATGTATTATGAGTTACAAGTTATAAAAATGATCATAGATAATAAATTAAATAGTGACGTAATGAATACATAAATAAATATATAATAAATAGTATGAAACATTTAAAATATTGCCATCCAAATAACTAGGGTAGCAACTCAAACGTTTGGGTAACGCATGCTGCCCTTTAAATTCACATTCATGTCATTGGTAATCTGCCTCACTGTTGACTGAAACTGCGCTTATCATTTTGAATCGGAACCTTCGGGCTTTGATTCAGCTCCACCAGCGCTCCCTTGTGGCTTCAACATCTGCATGAATTGTTCAGGTTTGGGAATGCCTTCAAAAGTAGGTATTGATGCGTTGAATTGGTTCATTTGGTTCATTATACTGCCAATGTCGGCTTGTCTCTTCGATTCACCTTCAGGCTTTGATGATCCACCACCAGTGCTCCCTTGTGGCTTCAACATCTGCATGAATTGTTCAGGTTTGGGAATGCCTTCAAAAGTAGGTATTGATGCGTTGAATTGGTTCATTTGGTTCATGATACTGCCAATGTCGGCTTGTCTCTTCGATTCACCTTCAGGCTTTGATGATCCACCTCCAGCGCCCCCTTGTGGCTTCAACATCTGCATGAATTGTTCAGGTTTGGGAATGCCTTCAAAAGTAGGTATTGATCCGTTGAATTGGTTCATTTGGTTCATGATACTGCCAATGTCGGTTTGTCTCTTCGATTCACCTTCAGGCTTTGATGATCCACCTCCAGCGCCCCCTTGTGGCTTCAACATCTGCATGAATTGTTCAGGTTTGGGAATGCCTTCAAAAGTAGGTATTGATCCGTTGAATTGGTTCATTTGGTTCATGATACTGCCAATGTCGGTTTGTCTCTTCGATTCACCTTCAGGCTTTGATGATCCACCACCAGTGCTCCCTTGTGGCTTCAACATCTGCATGAATTGTTCAGGTTTGGGAATGCCTTCAAAAGTAGGTATTGATCCATTGAATTGATTCATTTGGTTCATGATACTGCCAATGTCAGTTTGTCTCTTCGATTCACCTTCAGGCTTTGATGATCCACCACCAGCGCTCCCTTGTGGCTTCAACATCTCAATGAATTGTTCAGGTTTGGGTATGCCTTCAAAAGTAGGTATTGATCCGTTGAATTGGTTCATTTGGTTCATGATACTGCCAATGTCGGCTTGTCTCTTCGATTCACCTTCAGGCTTTGATGATCCACCACCAGCACTCCCTTGTGGCTTCAACATATCAATGAATTGTTCAGGTTTGGGAATGCCTTCAAATGTAGGTATTGATCCGTTGAATTGGTTCATGATGCTGCTAATGTCGGCTTGTCTCTTCGATTCACCTTCAGGCTTTGATGCCCCACCAGCAGCGCTCCCTTGTGGCTTGAACATCTCAATGAATTTATCAGGACTGGACATGCTGTTCAAATCAGGCAATGATGCGTTCATTTGGCTCACGATACCATCCCATGGATTCTCTCTCTTATCCAAAGTTCTACACTGAACGAATGTCATACAGGTCGCCACCAGCAAGAAGGCTCCAATGCTGTTCTGTATCAACCTTAAACACAAATATTAGATTGCCATTAATTACCCGAGTTTATGTAACACAAATACAAAATTAGCACCACTGCAATTACCATTCTCTTAATTGTTTTAATGTTCCAAGTTAGACGGTACACTCAGAGAAATAGTGTTATTTACGACGGATGCATTGATATTAAATTGTTTTATTTTTTGTAATTTTCAGTCCAACGTTGTCATATCGGACGGTGAATGCAACGGGTGAAATGATGCTCAAATGAACCCAAGGTCCTTAGAGCTTAGAGTTACCCGACATTCGTCTGCCAAGATAACGGAAAACCTCATAAAAACCCTTATCCAGTTAACTCACCTTGACCGAGATTCGAACTCGTGACCTCTTGAACGTGAGGCAGACTCGCTGCCATCTACGCTACCCAGGCGGGCTAAATTCTTATATTTTTAGATTTACATTAATACTAGATCTCTAGAAGAGACAAGTAGACTTCAAACCTTATTTTGATTTTATCCCTTTTATTGCAAATGTAAATGTTATATAAATTACCGAGGGTTTAAAACGTTATAAATCCTCAATTTTGTACACAAATATTTTACTTCAACATTTCTTAAGGTGCAAAGAATATTCCAAAATATGATGAAGTTAGAATATGAAACATAGTTTTCGTAAATATCATTCGGATTTTGGCTAACGGAACATTATTTCATTTGTTTTATAATGACTATCAGATACATGTGAGCAATTTCTGAGACTAAACGTTGTAAATAAAACTTCACAGTTATGTGCAAATTGCATCATAGGGAGTGTGAAGGGCTAAAGGTCACATAGCATGAGCTTAAGGGCAATGTTGCTTATCTATGTGAAAGAGGGGAAAATTAAGGACGCTGCTTAGGACATATGGTACACCGGAATTTCATCCCGCAAGATTTGTTTCATTGCCAGTGAATACAGTGTTTATAGGTCTGTCGTTTCTAATCCGAGCCCTTGGTGTCAGATAGGCACCTCCTAATAAACAGAGCCGTCCAGGCCAACCCGATAAATGCAGGGTAGTTTGCTTCCACCTACTGTTAAAGTCTGTCTAGTAAACGCGAGTGCAGTTGGTCGCAAAGGAAAAGCACCCTACCACCCACTAATGACCGTCATAAATGTACCGCCACACTTCAGAAATGGTACACTGTCATTGAGGACTAATAGGAACCATGAATTTCTGGAAATGACAGTTGCATGTTTACTACACGTGGATTCTCAGTTGTCAATGTTCCAACTTCCAGTTGATCTGTTTCATTACGTGCAGAAATTCGTTGTGAGTCACGCTGGGAGGGAAATGCAGTGGTAAATGCAAATGAACTAGTAGATAACCTTCAGTCAAGTGAAAATAATCTAAGTGAATGAATTGTAAAGTGTTGCTGGGCCCAGTTAAGTTACTGGAGAAGCCTCAAAAAAGAGTTATAATGGGAACTCTTTCTAAGAAAATACAAGTGCTTGCTTTGAAATACGTGCTGAAAAATAATCTTGGTAAGGAGTTATGCAATGAACCTGATAAATTCTGGGTATTTACAGAAATAAGTAAGAAAAATAGTGACGAAAGGAATACCAAGCACGTCGATCAGGTGTGAGAACAAAAGGAAACGTTTCTCTAAAGTAGATAATTTCACATGCGATTTAATTCGCCGAGAAATTTATATCTTCTATGCAAAAGGGAGAGTGCCCACCTTAGACGAATTGGTTGCACATTTGCAAGAAATTTATGATTTTCCTTATGGGCACTGCACTTTGCGTGGTCCTCAAAAAGAGCTGGGTTTCAAATACCGCACTTAGAATAAGATGAGGGTTATTATGGAATCCAGTAGAATTGTAGCTTGGCGATATAAGGAAGTTTCGCATTAATGGACATAAGATAATTTATTTAGACGAAACCTCGTACGAAGCCCATGACGTTTCGAGAAAAGTTGTAAAACTGTTATAAGGGTTCGTCAAAGAAGGCGGCCGAAGTGCACACGAGTTAACTAAATAGACTTTAGCTGAGCTTTGACGCATCCGTGGGACTCAACAACAAATCTCTCCAACGCTTGGTCATCTGATTGCATGAAGGGGAAATGCTTCATGAACAAAAGATGAGTAAATGGATCAGGTGATGTCATTGGCTCATAAGAAATACCTTGGACCACACTGCTTTAGAGTGCTTTAGCCAAGCAGTAGCAGGCTGCTGAAAATATAGTTGATAAAGGTGTCTCAGTTTAGTTTCTGTCCAAGCATTTTATTCAGAAATATGTCATTTTTATTCGTTAAACTATTTTTCTTGATATGTTTCACAAATGTTTTTAACAATATCCAATATATTATTAACATAAAGAGATCCACAACATAATTAATATTTTTTTATCATCCTAAAATTAAGCGGCTTTTAACAAAGTGGGTCTTTTGTAGCATTTCATTTTTCTCATTTATGGAAAAATTGTTCAGGGTAAATATCCAGGAGAAAGAGAACAATGGCTTGAGAAAATGTTACAGCAGTAGCAAATTTATATTTTAGAGCTTCCTTCCTCTAAGCAATAAGTGAGAACGTTATCTCTTTATTCTATAACACAATACGAGTAATTATATTTATAAAGAAGAGAATAAAGCAGATAGAGCAGAATTTTAACAAATACAAATACAAATAATGTACCTATAGACAGAAACTGTACATCAAATTAAAAAGAAGCTTCAAATAATAAGATTGCACCACGTACCCAACATGTATTATTTAGCAGATTTCATATTTAAACTCATCTTAACTGCAGACGAAGAAAAATATCAAATGTATTGCATTTTTGTCAGTTAGTCCATTAATTTTCTAAAAAACGTCTTTCAAAAACCTTATTCTTCTGATAAATAATATCAAATGTATTGCATTTTTGTCAGTTTCTCCATTAATTTTATAAAAATTGTCTTTCAAAAACTTTACTCTTCTGGTACATAATATCAAATGAAATAAACTTCCAGTGTGCAATTAAATACAGGTGGAATACAGTAGACTAAACCAAGTCAATTTTTTGAAACATGGATCACCACGTAATAAATTTAGAACTCCATTTGATCTCACTGCTATGAGCAATATAAATAATGAAACAATTACTAATCTAGAAAAACAACTGTATAAAAATTTAAACGAGTAAAAAATAATCTAGAATTGTTTAATCCTACAACAGATTTGATTGAAATAAGTTGCATTTTTAAAAGACATCTTTGTATGTCTTAGTAAACGTTCTCCGTTGCTTACCACTACAATGAAGAGCTCACTGGCTATTGGAAAGAAATCCAATAGATGCACCTATATGTGGTGTAAGCGTTTTAAACATGTATTACAAAAATAATAAAGCATTTCCATGTTAAGAAAATCGATGGGTAGGAAGACAAACACACAAACCTTCTTATGCAACTATATTGCTCAAATATTGAGCGACATGCAATTCGTGCTGTATTCATATAGCTAAATAGTAAAGCAAACAGAGGGGAACTGCCAAAGATCTGTTAAACCGAAACAAGCAAGTCTAAGTGTGTGTTTTTGTGCGTGTGCGTGCATGTGTGAGATATCTTAGAGAATAAAGCTATCCTAATCGCATTCTCAGTTCTACGCCGTGACGTAGTGGGCTAAGGCACCATGCCTTTGTCCCTGGCCACGGAAAGCTGTCCGGGTTCGATCGCACCCATGGGGTGCGGATTTTAGGTCCAGGGTATAGGACCGGTGCCCACTCAGCATCGTGAGGTAAGCGGCCCTGATTTCACGAAAACCAACATTGGGGCTGGGGGTGGCCAGATGCTGACCACATCTCCTCCCCGTATCGGTTGGATGATCGCCCACCTCTGCCGTGCCTAAGTGGACGTGAGGCCAGCAGTTGGGTTGGTAAACCTTGGCCATCTAAGGGCTGTCGCGCCAGTAGTTAACTTCAAACTCATTCTCATGCTTTTAAAGTAGTAATTTTAGGTTTTGTTTCTAGATCATTATTACTAACAGAAATTGTTTCTATTTTTATTATTTAGGGCTACGCATTTTTTATTTAGAATTTTATACTTGGAAATATTTTTGAATCAATTTTAACACCAATAACTTTTATGTTCTTATTTTAGTAAATTTATTTTTAACGTTACTTTACAATAGTCCCCGTTATCAGTAACTACCAAAAAAACACAGAACATATTTTACGTTGTCTTGTTTTCATTTGTTTTCAACAAAGTAGCTTACTACAGCTATGCATAATTTCATATAGTAGACATTCTTACTATTTTAGTAAGATATATACGAGGGCTGTAAAATAAAGAATGATCACTTTTTTTTCAACGTACCTTTACTCATCCTCATAATTTTGATCGTTCTTCTCAAAATATTCTCCCCTGAATGCAATGCACTTGTCTCAGCGTTTCTGCCAATCTTCAAAGACATGCTCGAAACCCATTATTGAGAGATTCTTCAAAATAGCCTCCACAGTCTTCACCACTGCTTCTTATGAGGGATAATGCCTCCCATGAGTGTGTATGTTCAAGTTAGGGCATAGAAAAGGTCACATGGAGCTAAATCCGGACTATAGGGAGGGTGTGGGATGCACTTCACGTCGATTTTTACAAGATATTCAGAAACAACATTGACAATAGGCGGCCGTGCATTATCGTGGTGCAGCTGCTTCATGGAAATGTGGTCTTTTGCGCCTGATATGGACTTTGAAATGTTTTCAGGACATATCTGTAGTATTGTCCAGTTACTGATATGTGTGCAGGTACAACATGCTGATAAACCATTCCATGAATATTAAAGAATGAGATGACCATAACTTTCTCAGAAGAAGCTACCACTTATGCTTTTTGCGGTTTGGTGATGAAGGAGATTTTCACACTGAGCTTTGCTGTTTGCTCTCAGGATCAAAATGATGTAGCCAAGTTTCATCAGCAGTGACTACGTTTGAAAGAAACTCCGGATCTTCCTTTAACATCAACTTAAACTGCGTGTTACCTCCATTGCAGCGGTAGGCGATACTGAACATGTATGAACTTGCCTGGTTCTCACAGGCGGGAACTAGGAGTACCAACAATGAAACTACTAAGGCTTGTTTCACATTAAGCTAGCAGAATATAATAAGATTGAATCTAAGTGCGAAAAATTATGACGGTAAAAAATTATGATCAATCTTTATTGAACAGCCCTCGTAAATTAATAATACAGGTATGGTACACGTGCGTCTTACAAGAGTTAACTACCTACAAGAGGATATTACACATAATTCATTTCACTACTTCTCTTACTTGGCAAGTTGTTGCAGTGGATAACTATATACTTCCGTGAATGTTCTATTAGAACACATATATTGGGGTGGTAATGCGGCCTCTGTTTTCCAGTCGTTAACATAATAACCGTCGACACAGAAGTACCGGGTTTTATTCCCCTATGGAGAGTGAGAGTTTTCCTATAGCCAGGATTGTTCAGTATGAATCAGAGTGAATTCAATTTAATAACTAAAGCTAGATTTCTAAGAAAAATGTTAATAAATGCTTATAAATGCTTTTACTTCCCCTGAAATACGGTCTTTGCTTGCTTATTTTATGCTTTTTAATTAAAATAGTTTATTTTATGCAAACCATGTTAATTTAAAAGTAAATTTTCACTCCTAGCCATCATTTTATCTTCAGACAGTTTACACGTCTCGTTGAAAGAGTTAGTAGCCGATATAAAAACGTGGATCTTCTTGTCTCTAACGTAAAGAAAGTTTTGTACTGTCGCCGATTAAAATAATAAATAAACCATGGCGCCTCAGCCCTAAGAGGGCCAAGGCCTGCCAAACCGACTGCCGGCCTCACGCCCACTTATGCCAGGTAGAGGTGGGCGATCATCCAACCGATACGGGGAGGAGATATGATCAACATGAGTCCGGTGTTCATGGAGCTCAGAGTTGCCTGACATTCGTCTCTCATGATAAGGGAAAACCTCGGGTAAAACCTTATCCAGGTAACTCACCTTGACCAAGATTCGAACTCAGAACTTCTTGAACGTGAGGCAGACCAGCTATCATCTATGCTACCGAGGCAGGTAGCATAAAATATTATTTTCAGTAATATCCCGTTATCAAATTTATTCTATACATTATATATGCGCGCGGTAGACAAAGTAATGAAGTAGAAGCTAAAAATCCTCGTCATATTTTAAATAAGTGAAACTATTTTATCGCGTGTAATAAAGTCGACCGTTTGTGTGTTTTCCTAAATATTAGCTTACCAAATGTGTACTTACATTTTCTTGTAGTTTCTTCTGATGATTGTTGCTGACAGAAGGCACATGCAAAACTGATGCTTGTCCAGAAACCTCGTGAGTATATATACAAGTCCCGTTTTCAGAGGTTTTCGTTGTTTTAACCTTCTATCTTGTTCTTTTGTTTATTTTCGCCGAGCTTGATAAGCGATACAACGGAGAAGGCGGTGAAAAATGCGATTAACTTTGAGGAAAACGCAGAATGGGGGCAGAAAAAGCGTAGAGCAGTAAGAAACTACAACCATTATGTTATCCCGTTATTGATACGGGGGTCATTATTTATATCGTCAAGTTTTCATTATCTAACTAGAGGTTTTATTTCTCCGTGCACGGAAGTATGGATACTAGCCTGGATTATCCATGCTGTTTCAGAAACGATTTCTTTAATCTACAGCTGTGACTCGTAAATTTGGAAGGGGACTTGAAAGATTCTCGAAGCAGCAAAGCAACTTAGACAAAAATAACCTGAAGTGTTACCTTTCTATTATTTTCAGTTGTTTATTCGCGATCATACAGGTGTGCTGTATTTTTTCTTATTTATCTACTTCATTTTAATCAAGACGAATATTTGAATAAATGGGTAAATTAAACGCTTTTTAGACAGAGAATAATGATAGGTTTTAAGTGAGCATAGTATGCTGGCCTTGAAATTCCACAATCTTACTATTTCACTGTGAGAAAGAACTATTAGTTCACAAGAGCAGAAGCTACTGAATGAACCGAAATATTAATGGTGGAAATTCAAAACAGCTGATGCTACAAATCATATTTTAAAATGAACTGGTTGTTTTCCACATATCTGTGTACATTTTTGTATGTATTGGGGCTATCCCTTAACATTTATTATTTGTACAAATTGCATAAATTTCCTTCTGAATGAAAGACTTTACGGGATATTCCCATCAAACTTTCCATTTATTATTTAAATATCTTTAATACTTTATAATTTAATTAAACTACAGGTTTTTTCATGAAAGCAAATCCTGTCTAAAAAGATTTAGATAATTGGTACTTGAAGTTTAGGTTCAAGCTTTTTGAAAAAATGTTGAGCATAAATACGATATTTGATATTTATTTGATATTTGCTTGTACATTTATTTTACAATTTGATTACAATAACTTGGACATCTAACAAGCACTATTATACATCATGTATTATATATGTCATGAAATTCCTGACCTAAGATTTACTCGCTGACTCAGGTACCCTGGCCATAAGAAATTGCTGACCCAAGATTTACTCGCTGACTCTGATCCCCTGGCCATAAGAAGTTTTCCCAAGATTTACTCGCTGACTCAGGTACCCTGGCCATAAGAATTTGTCCCAAGGTTTACTCGCTGACGCAGGTCCCCTGGCCATAAGAAATTGCTGACCCAAGATTTACTCGCTGACTCAGGTACCCTGGCCATAAGAAATTGCTGACCAAAAATTTATTTGCTGACTCAGGTACCCTGGCCATAAGAAATTGCTGACCCAAGATTTACTCGCTGACTCAGTTCCCCTAGCCATAAGAAATTGCTGACCAAAGATTTACTCGCTGACTCAGGTCTCCTGGTCATAAGAAATTGCTGATCCAAGATTTATTCGCTGACTTAGTTCCCCTAGCCATAAGCCTTTGGTTTCCCTGAGCAGCTTGATGTCATTTCTTCTTGACCTTCACTTCTTTTACCCTAATCCACTTTTCTCTTAATCTACATAAGAATTCTCCTATACATCTATTTTTCCACCCATCCCCGTTAACATGCGTAACGCCACTACCTCTTTGCTCACACTGTCCCATTTCTTATCCCATATTTTTCTCCGCAATTTCTCAACTCCTTACAATCTAACAGATAATGAATAGTGCTCTGTTCATCTCCACAAAATTCACATATCCCTACCTCATTACTTCTCGAACCTTTTATATATATTATACCGACTCTCATCAATACTCTTCTCTTCCAGCTTTGTCACAGTATATATATATATATATATATATATATATATATATATATTTCCATACTTCATTCTGTCTTTAATTGCTTAGCGAGTTTCAAGGATATCGTTTCTTCTATACTTTCCCATATCTCCTGCCTATCTATGTCCTGTGCTCTGGTTCTCACTTCCCTCTAAAATACGCGATGATTTGACTCCTCTGCTGTCAATAAATCTCCCAAGCCTATCTTCAATACCATTCTTTCCAATTCCGACCACCAACTATTTGCGTTCTTAATGCGTTTCTATTGCTTCATGCACAGATTCAGTAAATTCCACTTTCTGCCCTTTAATACACCTATTCCCCTCCTTTTCGAATTTCCCAACTCGAGTAATGCTGCTTCTCTTGGTGCCAATGAGCATAAATACCATGCAGGTATTTAACCACATCTTTGTTTCTCATTTACGCTATTTACAGAAACACCCTCAGAATCTTTTTCTAAAATTACTTTTACTGATTTAAACTCTATGTATTTCCTGTGAAACCTCGTTATCAAATTCTAAAGTGGAATGCAATACTTTTCTACCTACATGTACGTGGTAGGGAAGGAATAATTTGAATTATTTAGGATTTGATACCAGAAGACCCATTTTCAGCACTGTTAATAGACACCAAATTGGTTCAACACAGAGGATTTAAGTTCTGCACAATAGGCGTTGTAGTAAATTCAAAATACCTAGATAGGCAGGACGTAGGCACAAACACTTGTTCATTTAGAACACAAAACAATGACATAACAGAGAAGTATAAGAACATCAAATAGTCACATTTCTTGTATTAAATTTGCTCAATTATACTGATCCATTAGTAAGTGCAAACTGTATATATTATTGACTAATTTTATACTTATGACTTACTGTGTATTTACATGTAATATTCTATGATCAGTTTGTTATTTATTGAGTATCTATAGCATTTCCATGCCTGGTTTTCGATTATTATTGAGCCTGTAATGCGTTATTAAACAGTATATTGTTGTTAAGTAGAAAATGAAACTAGTTACAGTGAAGCAATAAGTATTGTACAAATATGACTATTTGTGACAAAGAAACCTCACTTATCTTTACAGAAATCATGTCGAATTTTCTTATTAGTTGAATTAGTTGAAGTTGATATCTCTCACGAACCCTTGTTCTCCTCGTCAGTCAAAGAAAACCAAAGGGGAAAGCAAATTCGTCATTAAAGAAGTTACTATATTAAAGTAACTACCCCATATGGCCTGCTACTCAATATGGCCTAGTCGCTATTTCTTGGTAACTATGATAGTGATCTGCTAGGTGGTTGCTCATTCGTGTTTGGTAAGCTATTTCAGTTATCTCTGTGTTACACCCAGTGTACAGTGACTAACAGCCATTTCACAGTTGAGATTCGTTTGTTTGCCGCCCAAGTGTTATTATTTTATGCAGGTAATCTGCTGTGTTACTGATACGTCGGAATGTTTCTACAAACGTGTTACCGTGTCAATTACTTCATGTAACTATCCTGTTTTAAATTATATAATAACTTTTATGAATGCAAAAACCTTTCTGTAGCTATATGTGTAAAATAAGTTGCTTGTAGTGTGGATCCAACATGGCCTACTGGTCATACTGAGTATACATTTTAGCTATGCAGGCCATATTGGGTATTGACTTTTACTGGTAACTTTTTTATTTATCCTATGTAGTAATGATTTCAAATCACGATAAGATACGCGTTCGATGGAGCCTAGATGACCTAGCAAAAACTGTGGAATTCATCACTAAGACAAAAATGACGGACTATCAAGCAGAGAAAGAATTTGCTATTCTACGAAGAAATTTCCGTAGGTATGTCAAATCTGGATGTAAATTCAAAGAAAAATTGGGGCAAAAGTTTACTTTGTCTGAAGAACAAACTGGTGAACTCTGTGCACGTATAATGAGCTTGGCTGAAGTGGGATATCCAATAGCAACTAACATTTTAAGATTATGTGTCTACAGATACTGCAAGAAAAATAATATTACTCATAAATTTTCTGATGTTAAGCAGACTGCCAGCCGCAAGTGGGCAAGGAAACTTATATCAGAAAATCCCAAACTCTTAATCCAGCTAGGACACTGAAGTTAATCAAAGTAGTTGTTCAAGACGATTTTCAAAACGGTAAAACTCTTCTTGAAAACATTGGTATTTTTGGAAATCCTGAAGGACCTTTTAACATTGGATGAGAAAGGTTGCAGACTGAATTTACACAACCATGGGTACTCGCAGAAAAGAATGCACGCAGAGTACACATATTTGGCAATGAACATAGAGAAAATGTAACTGTTGTCTCTTGTGCAATTTCAACAGGAGCAGCTATTCAAAAAAAAAATCCTTAAAATCTTTGCACATAGGGAATCTCAGTATATAATGAATGAATGAATGAATTCCTGCAGTTCCCAAGTGGAGCATAGGGCCTTCTGAACCGCACGGAACCTAGGTCTGCAGACAATGGGTTGAGAATCAGAAGGGTGTCTATCAGAGATTCCAGGAAGGGGGATCAGCCCATAACAGAAGGTGAAAGTTCATTTTATATTATCTGGTGATAATAAACATAATGCATACTCTAAATCACATTTCCTTTGTTTCATTAGTCTCCATTTTTTGTATATTTGTTATTGTGGCTTGTGTAATCATTTTAGTTGTTCCACATCATAAAATTACATGTCCAATTTTATTAACTGTATATTGTAAGCAAACACAATTTATTGCCACTCACAAAAAAAATCCTTAGTTAGGATTAAAAAAATCTGAAAACGAAACAAACTTAAGAACAGAATCACCTGCTGGTATTTCAAAGTTCATTACGCGATATTTAATTTTTAAAATAAATATATTTTCCCAAACGTTAGATTTAACGGGAAATTTAATTGTTTCAATAATTTAACTTCAGGATTTATATTATGGTTAAATGACCAAAAATGATCTGCTGCGGCCGATTTATCTGTTTGTTTATACTTAAGGTTACGAAAATGTTCTTTCGTTCTGGCTTCCAAATTACGTTTCGTCCTACCAATGTAAACCCGATAAAAATCTAAACATTCAAACTCATAAGTACCAGATTTTTATTATTAGGAATTTCATATTTTCTTAGAGAAACGTAGTAAATTTTTAATATTATATTTGTTTGAGCAACCAAAATAAATAAAAATAGAAATAAAAATAAAAAGTAAAATAACAATTAAAAATAAGTATTTTAACCCTTTCCACATAAATTTGCTGTTTTTAATAGTTTGATTTTCAGATTAATAAATATAACCTTGAATAAAAGGGGAATTTAATAAAGAATACAAAACACATTATTAATACGGCTTTAATTAATACTTTTAATAAAGACCTTATACAGAAGAAGATTGAAAAATTTAAATATCAAAAAATGTATAATGATATTTCTACCCTTAAAAAGAAAAAGACGATTATAATTTTAAAAAATTACTTACTATCCTTGGTTTAAAAACCGATTTCAAAAAGTTTTTAAAGACTTTGGTATAACTTTGGTTACTCAAAACAAGTATAGTATTAAAAATTTACTACATTTCTCTAAAAAGATGAAATTCTTAATAATAAAAATATGTTATTTATCCATTTGATTGTTTAGATTGTGATTGGGTTTACTTTGGTAGGACGAAACGTAATTTGGAAACCAGAACGAAAAAATATTTTCGTAATATTAAGTACAAACTGATAAATCGGCCGTAGCAGATCATTTTTGATCATTTAACCATAATATAAATCCTGAATTTTAATTATTAATACAGTTAAATGTCCCGATAGATTTAATGGTTTTGGAAAAGATATTTATTTTAAAAAGTTAACATCGCGAGATAAATTTTGAAATACCAGCAGTTGATTCTGTTCTTAAGTTTGTTTCGTTTTAAGAATTTGGTAATACTGAAAAAACATAACATACTAACTTCCTTAACGACGAATTTGTTTTCTCCTGTGTGATTTTCTTTGACTGACGGCCTGAACAAGGGTTCGTGAACGATTTCAGCATCAACTAATTCAACTAATAAGAAAAATTGACATAATTTTTCTTAAGATATATGAAGTTTTTTTGTTGTTACAAATAGTTATATTTGTATAAGTGTATTGTTGTGTTTGTACAGAAATACGTAGATCCCTTTGGATTGATATCGTGCTTTTGCTGAAGTTATAAATTAAATGGATTAATAAACGAATACATCAGTTAATACCAAAATAATTTGATTTACTAATGATTACTAATTCACTATGTAATTTTTTCTCCTAAGAATCATATTTTTTATTATTGTGCGAAACACTGTAATTGCTGGTATGTATTAGGAAATAAATGCAGAAATTATGAGTCTCTATGTACGGTAGCTCATTGGTTCATAGCATTAACGTAAAGGAAATAAGTGAACCACGCATGTAGGACAGGCAAAACCCTTGAGAAACTTTGCCATGACAAAAGAAAAGCGTCGATAAACTTTTAAGCTACAAAAATCACACATTTTGAAAATAGGCAATTATAGGGCCATATAAAAGTGGCATATTTTAACTCTGGATATATACACGGTTCTAAACAAAAAAGGCAAATGATAAATTATAGATATGATTGAATATGAATGAAATGATTACTGGAATAGGAAATTTGTTAAGCAACTATATCAACCCTAAGTTTAAGGAAGCTCCCATCATGAGATGGAACTAACTAAAACCTCAGGAAAGGAGGCGGTTCTAGGTGAATTTCAACCACTGATCTTTTCCTCGCGAGTCCGCACTTTAAGAACTCCGCCATCCGTGTCCGTTGTATTTACTGGCAGAGGAGTGATGTTGATGTGTTAACCATGTAGGTCAATAAGAAGGATAATCAAGGACAAATATTTTTAGTTCACACAAAGTAAAATATTATGAAACCTATGCTAGTGGAAGGACTAGTGCGTGCATGTGGAAACCGGACAATCATTATACATTATACATATATATATATATATATATATATATATATATATATATATATGTGTGTGTGTGTGTGTGTGTAATATACAATAATATATAGTGAATAATTTAAGTATTAGTGAAATCAATGAAGACGCGTATCCTTTAATAACTGAACTGACAATGATCACATTCACATTCAAATGGACTTCATTTACTGTTTTGATGTGGGAAGGCATTCCTGAAATATTGTACAACAATAAATATATAGGTACTCTATATGATTACGAGTAGTACACTTAAAATAAGCACTTGTCACATTTGCATGTATCGTACAATGTAGGCAAATCAGTCATTATCTTCCGCAATACGAAAGCAGGGTTCATCATATCGCCGCAGGAAAGTGTAATTAATACACAATCCACTTATCTCTTAGTCCCCTGGTATAATTGCCGCACTAAATCATAAAACACAATCGCTGAGATATTATGTACATTAGTTTACACGAGTTCTGGGGACAAGACATGCATATCGTTTACTTAGTAAGTATTTAATTACTATAGTATGCATATTCTTAGAAATGTTTCTATAGTAGGAGCGTATTGAAGGTACGCACATATGTACATGTTAACGCAAACCTTCTATAACTATCATATAATCTGCCAATATCGATTCATATTCAGTTCACTGATTTAAATCTTTCTAGAGAAGAGAAATCTCACCTTACCTAATTTAAGAGATATACATTAAAATACTAAAATTACTAGTTACTAGAATTACATAATGCATCCCAATTCAAGCTTCTTGAAAATTTTACATCTTATGAACTGGAGTGTGCTGAAAATTATACGTTTAATCGGAACATAAAAAGTTATTGTATATTTCAAATGGGAAGAGTTCTCGCCTGTAGTGAATCAGATGCGCTAGAGCCTTCAGCGATGTCAACTCGTTACCCGCACTGATTTTTATATTACCCTCTCTCTCGCACACTTGCGAGTGGTCGTGGTGCTAGACGTAAGGGAACGTAAACTGATTTTTCCAAATTTTTATAATAATGCAGTTGCTGAAATCAAAATTGCAACATGAATATTCGTATAGATGGACCGGCGAGTATGGTCCATCGAGAAGGATCAACACGTCATTTTGGCGTGTGCTGTTTTTTTTTTTTTTTTTTTTTTTTTTTTTTTTTTTTTTTTTTTTGTAAACAAATTTGAATGCATGCCAGTTTATTTAATACTATTTATACGGTTTACCAGTATATCATTTTATATTTGTCTAAAGAATTACATGGTAAAATTAACCTTTTAAGCCTAAAAATTAATCCTATCTTACCTAAACCTAGCCTAAACTCAGCTCTGCCTGTTATGCTATCCATCAGCTGGTTAATGTGAGTTCTATTGACACAATTTAATTATTATATTATGCATACTTTAACTCTATTATGGAATATGGAATACTATTTTGGGGCAACTCAGTAGAAAGTAAAAAAAATATTTCTTGTGCAAAAGAGGGTTATAAGAATCATTACTAACACCCACAACAGATGCTCCTGTAAAGATCTTTTTACAAGATTGAAGATATTAACGCTTCCTTGCATGTATATATTCTCGATCCTAAAATTCTTTGTGTGCCTTATTTGCAACAAATAATGTAATTCACAAAATAAACACTAGACAAAAGTACAATATCCATTATCCCAGTACTAAGCTTTCTTGCTTCCAGAAAGCTGTGCATTATGAAACTATCAAAATATTTGGCGCACTTCCTAATGTTTTTAAAGAAAAAGTAGATCATTTCGGTGCTTTTAAAAAAGCTGTTAGAGAGTACCTTTGCTCAAAATCTTTTTATTCCGTACAAGATTATCTGAATGACAAATTATCCTGATAATGCTTCTGTAGCTCTATAAGTAGCATCTAACTATTCCAATGACAAATCATTACTAATAAATATTTGATGCAATTTTAAAGTTTATTTTTAATGTATATGTATCTAATAAATAACAAGAATGGTATCCATTGCAAAAAGGTTGAGATGTACTGGCATAAGCCAAGTGAAAGCTGGTTTAAAAAGTGTTTCATTTTGTATCATATACAATTATCCCTGCTTTGTTTTCCATAATGTTGTTCATATTGCCTGTATACTATAATATGGGTCTTATGTTAACTTTTCTACATATATATGCTATTAAACTTTATACCTCTGGACATGTTCAATGTTCGCAGCCTTTTCTGGCTACAAGTGAACCTGCTGAACGCAAATCAATCTAATCTAATCTAATCCAAATGTATACGATAACCAATTGTGAAATCGAAAACCTCCATTAGCAAACACACGTGTTTCAACATAAAATTTTTAATACCACAGTATATAATAGGAATAAACATGTTTAAACCTGATTTCGCTCATTAAAAGCCACCTGCAGTATCGTAGCACCTAACACACGTGTATTCAGCGTTGCCTAATCATGGTCCATAGGCATACTTGCTGCATTTGTTACATAAATGCTTGCTCCTATTCTTCCCTCTGCATCCACCATTTAGCAAATCCTCCAAATGTTGCTCTGCTGAGGTACTGTGTTAGGTCGTGTAATTTGTACCCTTGTGGATTTATATGCTGAAGGCAACTCTTCCGTTAAGTTGTATATGAACTGACATCAGCTTAGTTTTTTACCTGTTACTTTCTTATAGAGTACCCATGCATTAATAGCTGCCGAGGTCAACACATTGAAAAAAACATGCATAGGCTACCGTCTACATACACATTTCACTGTGTATAATCAAGCAATTTGATCGACGACTTCAACACCGTACTTGGTGTTGTAGTACGCCACTGATTCTGGTAGCTTTTTAGGATGTTGTTTATTTATAGAACTCGAAGCACATTTTTGCTCTTTTTCCGGTGATAACATGTCAGAGTTATGTCACCTGACTTATAAAGTACAGTTGTGTGTAAAGGTGCTGAGGCACATTTTGCTGATTGAGGGATTTCCCTTCTACATTTCTTTACTGTGCCAACAATGCTTGTACTTTTACGCTTCAAACTTTCTGCAAGGCATTTGGTTGTGGAAAACTTGTCACATGTAATATTTCTTACTGCAAAAACAAAGTCGCTGATCGTCTTTGCCCAGGCGAGGAAAACCATTCACTTGAATGGTTTTTCTTTGAATTTGCTTTGAATTTGCATCAACTGCAAGTCAAACCTTTATTCGAAATTTTTCAGGTTTATTGCTAATATATTGAATGAAAAAGCATCTAGCTCTGCAAGGAAACAGTTGCTCATCCACAGTGATATTTTCACTTGGAATGAAACTCTGCATCTAATTGGCAATAAAAGGATTCCAGACAAGAGCTCTGTACTTAGTCTTTGAGAACGCGTGTCCTTATATCAAATCGCATAAACCACAAAATTTCAGCGAATTTGTTTCTGTTCATTGTGTTCCTGAAAAGTTGTGGTCTCCAGGGATTCGAACCTAACAACTTCAACGGAAAAATTTTTCCCTCCAACACCTCGTAAATACATAAGTGATAGCACGAATTGCGCCACTTGGGCAATAACGCTTTCTTACGCATCGAATAAAGGGTCTGTAGATTGCCGTAAACCAATCAGGAGGTAAAACAACAGATGTGGACACATCCAAAGGCTATTTGTTCACACTTCCGTACCCGTGAAAATGACGGATGGCGGTCATTCTAATAGAAGTTGTTTGTACCAATTTTTAAATAGGTCGAAAATGATTAATTCTTTGTGGGCGTGTTTGTCTATTGTGTTTATTAAAAGTCGTGGAACATGAGAAGTGTAGAAAATAACATAAGCAAGAAATAATTTTCTAAAACAGCGCATCCGTCAAAATGACTGTTAAAGTTAAGTATGGTTAAGGTTAATTATAGTTTATGAATTACTTATTTTCTAATCCAACGAAAATACCAGCGGTGCATCCGTATAGCTGTGAATGTTACTTACTTTAGGAGATCAGAGTACTGCAAATTTATGATGATAGGTTCCAAAATCTCCTTTTGTGCTATTTCTTTCCAAGAGTCGTCTTCTTGTAATTTATCTGATGTCTTACGCAGTTTTCCCAATCTTGTTGTGTTCCATGTAAATTTCTTCGTGAATAAGTCGTAGAACGTCAGTCAGTTTGAAAATATTATTTCTGTTTGCAACATAATTTGAGCCCACATTAACTCAATTGGATTGTTCTAGCAGTAGTAAGTGGGGAAGGTGGATTGTGTCTCATTGATCCAGCTGATACACTTTTTCGTATAAGAGTAACTGAATAATGCTGCTTTGAATTATAGTGTAAATAGAGTTTACGAACCATACACAAAGATATAATGTGACCAGGCTATCAAGAAGTGTATCGTTTCCTCTTATCGAATTTAACAAACTTCTTGGCTTATTCAAAGTACATCTTTCTTTTACCACGTCATGTCAACTGTTTACGTTTCAGATCTGAGTAGTTTCAAATATACGTTCACGCATACATGCCAACCAATAATGATGTTCATTACAGTGCTTACGTCGCAATGCATTGTTATAATGTAATGGTATCTATTTTATTTAGTTGTATTAGGAAAACTATAAGTTAAAATATGGGGTTTTTACGCTTATGTTAAATACATTACCCTTCCTCATGGATTATTTCTTGCAACATTTCAATTTTTGTATTAGCACGAATAGTATTTATTAGAGATTGATTAGTTTGCCGCTAGTCACACTCCAATTAGGGGGAATGCAATACGAAAACACTGCAGGAATCCGATTGGTTGCCCGCCTAGTAGCGCTAAAGGACAAACATCTTCCCACTTGAAACACATAATAGAGTATGATGATATCCAAACTCATGGGTTTCTCTGCACATTCTTAAATTCTGAATAGAAGGGCTTGTTTTGTTCATGCGTAGACTTAATAGCACATTCTTAAATTCTGAATAGAAGGGCTTGTTTTTTTTTTCATGCATAGACTTAATATTAATCGAAATAAGCATTTTACAGTTGGTTTTATTGCATATTACTTTAAGTTCTTAAGAAACAGTTCAATGTTTTATGAGCAGGTCCTTATATGATAGCTTTGAAATTCCTTTCTCTTTGCATGACTACCAGAAAAAAGCAGCAAAAGAGATTAACAATTATTTTCTTTTTTTAAAAACGTAAAGCTGTTTGAAAATGTAAACCAATAAAAAGAAATATCTTGTGAATTAACTAAAAATCGTTTATTTCATACAAATTGTGCCTTGAATAAGATCTACATTTTTGTACAGTAGGTTTCTGTTCTTCCTTAGAATTTTACAGTTATAAGAAACGATGACGATGACGACGACGACGATGATGATGATGATGATAATACAAAATGCCACCTCGGTAGCGCAGATGGTAGTGTGTCTACCTCATATTCAAGAGTTCCCCAGTTTGAATTTAGGTCAAGGTGACTTACCTGTATAAGGGTTTGCCCGGGGCTTTCCCTTATCCTTAAACGACGAATGTTGGGTAGTTCCAAGCTCAATGAACCCTGGACTCATTTGAGCATCATTTCATCCATTTCATTCATCGTCCGATATGACATAATGTAAAAAAACAATGTGCAAAGCAGATTGTTCTTAGTCTCTACAGAATTTCAGCAATGACTCTGATCTCATCTTGCAGTGTAGCACATGATATCTCTCACAATCTGGGCCAGGTTCGTGGAATATCTGGGTGCTGCATAGCTTGTGGTAGGATCCATACACTGAGAGTCTGGTCACTGTATGGTGTAGTTCGTATCCTCCTTGTGTTCATTCAAATATGGTACGACGTCAGTTGCATAGAATTTTTCCCATATTTTACATTTCTTCTCGTGTAGATCATGTAGCAGGCTCTGATAGGCTGGAGTCGTTGGCAATAGAAGCTATGTACTTCAAAGGGAGAAGGACATCCCAGCACCATACATTTGACGTATTGTCACGTTAACATATTAACGACATGGTATTTTAATAAAAACAATTGGAGTCACCTGTGGCCCAAAAGCATGTATTTGCGCTAAAATCCGGGCTGTGAACACTAAAATGAAATACAATATTTTTTATTGTTAGTGCAAGGTATAGAACGTTTAAGGTACTTCTTATTTCATACGTTCTGTACCGAACAAATTACTGGGCACTGTAAGCTATTTGCTTTGGTTGCTAATCTGAATCTTTTATTAGGTTTCCTATATAATGTGATGTGATTTAAATTGAAATTATACTCATAAAGCATTGCTTAACATCTTTATTTAGCAAACTACTTCTTATCCCGATGTTTAAATAAATTAGCAAATCCACTTGTGCAATTTGTGCGTTGAAAGCCCATGCGAAGTTTATCAGTGTATGATATAATGACTTGTAGATCTATAGGATCCCTCAAGTTTTGCGTATGGTTAACATAGCCTTTGTTTTAATTTGTAACATTATTTTGAAGAAAATTAAAAGTTAATTCACCCTATGTAAAGGAAAAATATGTTTTGAAAATTACAGTGTAAGCTTTTAAACATATAGAACTGTTTTTTTATAAATATATTTTTGGAGTAACAATGAGAGAGCTATATCACAATTGAAATAACGCTCAGATAACTGCTGACATCTCAGCCTTTCTTTTATAATTTATAATCATTAATTATTTCCCGGAAGTATTTTTAAATATATTAATCTTACTTTAAACGATGCACTTTAAGAATAAAGTTACACCATTTCATAAAAGAAATTATATGCAGAATTTCGAAGCTTTATTGTGAGGGAATTCTTCAATAACAACTGTGGGCTGTAATTTATTAGGAGTTTTACAGCATTTAAACTGATACTTAGCATCTTGCTGCCGCACGTCGATTAGATCGACGTTGTACACCCGGTGTTTAAATGCCAAAATCAAATATGTCGGTAGCAGTGACGACATCAACAACAACAACAACGACAATGGTGATTTATATATAAAGGCGCTTAACTTTATGGTCATCAGCGCCCATTAAACAACTAAATCATGAAAAAAGCCAGAGATAAATTATCATCAAATTGAAACAAAATGTCAATAAAATTAATAACCTCAACTAGGGAAACAAAAGATCAGCTTTACTTGGTTTTGCTTGGTTCTGCTTGGCTTTACTTGGCTTTGATTTACTTAGATTAGAATCATAAATGGATTGTAAACCTTATTTGGGCCTTTGGCATCACCAATCAGGGCACCTAATCTAGAGAATTGGCTCTGGACCCCGGGATCACCAATCCCGTACCTATTCGAAGTGGGCCCCTGGGTGGGGGCAGCAGTGACGAGTGCCTGCCCGCTATGTACGGTAATGTTAGCTGTTAGAAAAAGTTTCATAACAAACAAATTCATAGCAAAATTAAAAGTGTAAAAAGTGAATTCTGCCAATAATTTCTGTAGAATACGCTATTAACTAACAGAAACATTAGATAGTAAATACATATCCAGCGCATGTTTAATTACAATAACAATAATTTGAGATGGAATGTTACATATTTATTTTGAAATGACGCAAATGATATTTTAGCACTATAAAAATATACTCAATTATAAGAAAAATAATGATAAACACATTCCTTTATTTTACTTTTCATCCTCCGTTACTTCATATCGGAGGATGAATGGCATGCGTGAAATGATGCTCACATAAGCCCAGGGTCCATGAAGATTCGAGTTACTCGACATTTGTCCTTCAGGATAAGGTAAAACCTCGGAAAAACCCGTATCCAAGTAATTCACCCTGACCGAGATTCGAATTCGGGACCTCTTGAACGTGAGGCAGACACGCTATCCTCTACGCTACCGGAGCGGGCAATGAATATCTGAATAACTATGTTATGTTACGTTAAAATACGCAAAACATTTCCTGCCAGTATCGATGGTTTTCGGGTGGTTTGGATCAAGAATAATTCTTCTACCATCGTTGTTTTAGAACACTAGTTATATAGTTATACTGAGGATCTAAGAATTCTCTGTTTACGTATATAAACATAAAATAATTATAATAATCACATATGGGTTCGGAAATTGAGGTATAAAACATTAATTATAAAGATAAATCATACTTAGCAAAGTTAAATATTTCTAAACACTTTGTATCGATATCACAATCCTCCTGATATGAAATAACTGTCATCTCTCCCTAACACAAAATATCGGGAGAATATCTTTCCATGTTCACTTTTTTACCATGCTTCAGTAAATAAAAACTTCCGTTTTAATAATCTAGAAACACCCTGTAGGTTTGCCCTTTCAACTGTCATAAAATGCAATTCTATAGCATGTTTCAAAAATAGGCTTCACGTTTCAAAAATATTGCGTCGATTATATTTACGCTGGCAGACTTCCTTTGTTATAGCACAGACGATTATATCGATGGTTGGCATTTTAGGGCCGAAAGTCTCTTAAGCAGCGCGGCAGCAAGAGGGTTATGGCACGATTGCGAAGTTTCAGAAATACTGTTCCCAATCTTGTTAAAGTGCAGAGGGTACAAACGAAAGGGATACACCTCGCACACTACAACATCCCATAGATTTATTAGTTTGGGATGAAGTGAGGGAACCGCAGGGAGGCAGTGCAGAGACTCACGGAAGTCCCTAATAAGTGCTGGGAGCTCTTTATCTTGGCACAGACCCGCTCAAGAGTTCTCCCACGTGAGTCCTCCCTCAACACCATCGTCAAAAGTAGTATTTACAATGTCAGAACATCCGTGCTATCTGTCCTGCTCCGCATACACCACGAGTCTGAAGCCACACCTTAAAGATCATAAGGTAATGTCATGAAGGGAAGTGTAGGGAGGAAATCGCGATTTGGAAGAAAGCTCTAAGAAATGAGGGGATAAACCCCAAAATAGAATGAGGGATCAAAGGGAATCGAACCCACGCTCTCCCGAATGGATGCGTTACGTGATACCATTTCAAACCCATGGCCTTTCGAATGCAACTTGCACACGTCCCGCAGTGCCACCTCGCTAGGTGAGCTCCGGATATGGACGAGATACTTCTCAGGATCGAAGGGAATCCCAGTAATGGCGCCAGGCATCAGAGAGAATCTGTCTTGCAGAAAATCTCTAAATAGTTTCTTCTTCTTCCTGATGTTGTCTAGTAACAATCCATTCATTTTTCCTTAAGTGCTATTTAGCAGAAAATGCAGAAAATGCTGCTTCTGGTTCATCAAGTAGTGGCTATTGGAGACGTGACATTGGGAATTTAGAAATGACATTTCAATGAATGGTAAAGAATGCAAATAGCGTCTTATCCTGAAACTGCACACATAAATTGGAGTTGTTCCAAGACGTATAAATCACTCCAGTGACCAAGTAGAAACTCTAAATAAATAAAGTTAACAGGAAACAGTAAGGTGAAAGATAGCACTATCGTCCTTCCGCTTTCTAAAGCAAAGCAGCGATTGTGGAGGGCCTTGCCGAGGAAGTGTGTTATCAAGCAATGACCAGTTTAATGTTATGCATGGCTAGTAAGTTGGCAAGTGAAAGTTTACAGGTTTCCGGTCGCGAAACCCTACACAGGCGTGGACATTAATATTTAGCAGGCTGGGCGACGACTTCTTGCCGTCACTAGAAGCGAGCAGTCCTGTCTGAGACCACGGCGTGTCGCGTCAGATATCTGCGTCGATACCACGTTAGCCGATACTTCGATACGTCCATTTCTAACACTAGTTTAAATACAACATAGAAAGTTGGTAGAACTGTGTAATGCCGATGAAATTAATTAGGTGTACATATTTAATGATACAAAATTTAAAACCACCAATGTACATACTTTCAAACTCTGCATTGGACATTTAAAAGCATGATGACTTTTTTATGAAACAGATCACTTTTATAAGTTTTGGTTAAAAAATAGTAGTATTCTCTCTCTTTCGGGGTCAAATCTACTTCTTTTTGTGTCACACGAGTCTTGCTGTACTAAACAGTCTTTCAGATATAGTTATTGCAGGTGGTTTACACTAATATTTAGCGTCTGATCCTTTTTTAGTTTTGGAAATTTTGAATTTGCTTTATACGAGGCGTGTCTGTAAAATAAGGGCTCCAATTTCATTTAATGTAGAAAACATGTTTATTGTCAATGAATGTTACATTGATGGAAAGGCGGAACTTGCAGTTATTTTTTCAAGGCTATCAGCATTGCGATCGATGCAATTTTGCATGCGCTGTGGCAGTTTTTGTATACTCTTGTCATAGCACACTGCAGCCAAGCGGAGGTAGCGCTCAACCTCGTTTTTCAAATCATCGTCGATCTGTGACATCAACTCAGGAAACAGGTGATAACCACTAAGTGCTAAGTCTGGACTGTAGGAGGAATGGGGGAGGATGTTCCTTCAACACTATGCCGTTTATGGTCTTCGGGAGCAGTTTGGGGACCCACCTCGCACACACCTTGCGATAAGGCAAATATTCGGTCAAAATCTTGTCAATCGTAGTCTTACTGACTTCAGAGATGAGTTCGCACAGCTCGCGAACTGTCACACGCTCATCTTTAAGCATTTATTGCTCCACTTTTGCAATTGTTTCATTGAAACCGAAGGCCGACCAGAATGCTGTCCGTCATGGACGTCTGTACGTCCGTCTTTGAACTCTTACCCACTTTTGCACATTTTTGAAGTCCATAGACTGTGGCCCACAGACTTTGCATAACTGACTATGAATTTCATTGGGGGTAGTGCCCTGGGCACTCAAAAAACCGATCACCTCGCTTCGCAAGTTCTACTTACGCAATAATATTATGATTTTAACATAAAATAAAAATTTCAGAATCATCACCGAAGTGGTATACCAAGGGAAATTTCTGAAGTGTCGTTCAATGTCAATAAAATGCAAGTATCCTGAGTATCGAGCTATAGCAAGTATACAGGACCCATCCTTAATTATAATGCATCTAAATTTAATTCTATGGACACCAGTATTTCAATCTAAGTCCCTTTTGAAATAAAATAAGAGCTCATTGTTTACCTGATGTAGAGAAAAACTTGAAGAAATTTGAAAAACACATACACAATCTTTCATACTATTGTTTTCTAATCACAATTATACAAACTATTCTTACAAAAGCTTCTTATTTTATCAAATCTTTTGTTTTACCTAAAGGTTAATGTACTTTCATACCGTCTTTCATACCTATTTGGTTTATGACCTGATGAGAAAAAAAGAACACACATAGTACTGTTTCACAAGGTGTACCAGTACTGAAACACATATTCACAACAGAAACTAATAAAACAATTTTCAAGGACGTTGTAAATGGAAGATTTATTTCTTACTAATAAGTGATTGTTTAAAAAGGTACAAAATTATTGGGTGTAATCAAATTTGCGGAGGCTGTATCTCTTTCTTGTAGATTAGTCGCGGATCAGGAGCAAGAATGAAATGTATTTGTAGTTAAGCTCTAGAAACCAAGTCAAGGAGTGCTTGCTTCTAAGAAACATACCGTTCGATCAAGAGAACCAAGGCATAAAGTTTAAAGTATCCAGTAGCACTCAAAGTAAAAACCTAACATTTCAAAGCAATGGGGACACTAGGAAACTCAAACGATGAAGTAACTTCATTGGGGTGGTATAACTGATGTGCGACAGGTGGGCTGGAGCTGAAAATTGTGTGGGATAATAAGTCGGAGTTAAGTAATTTTCGTACCGATTGGATATTTTGTCAAGAGGTCATAAATGATGAATTTGTTGCTTAAAATAAATTTATGAATACACTTTCAAGAATTCTGGAGCGTTTTAGTGTAATTAATATGATAATATTAGACAGAAAATAATGAAATAGAAGGCCGATCAAGTGTTCTAGTGCGTCAAGTACTCGGTTCTATCCTCGTCTACTGATCACCAGGATTTATACTTTGCCGCAACTTCCCCTTGTAGATCGAAGTGATTCTTCCACTCCTTCAATCACAACTACATGGTGCGCTCAATCACAAGTGATTATTAGGTCGTATTTACTCAACTATACCGATACCAACATTCATTTGCTATGACCTCGGCGTCAAGAAAAACTTGCCGGCTGAGCACTGGAAAAACGAGTATCGACGTTGATGTATGCTATAAAACAGCATATTTTAAAAATTTATGCTACTTTTCTGCAAAGTATATGATGCTATGTTTCCAAACGTTTTCACAATTCCTGGGTATTCATAGAGAAAATGCAAAACAGATGTTGCTGTAAAGATGGTTAGCTATTTCTATGAAAATCTAAAACAACGAAATACTTACCTATACAAGGGTGATACAATAAGTAACTGTTAGGAATAATGTCTCCAATTTCTTCAAACATAATTTATTTAACGGAAATTAATTGTTCTTTAACACTGGTCGTGTGTAGGCTAAAGTATGGAAAGGTAGAGTTAGACTGAAAAATTCAATACCATATGCGGGATTTGAACCACGAATCTTAATTAATGGAAATTAATTGCTCTTTTATACAATCAATTTCCGTTAATTGACCTAATAGTGGTTAACTATAAAGCCCAGGACTTAAAGTACTTAGATGTTGTAAGTCACCATTAAGTTAGTTGTCTCGTGTGTTTATGAGAACTCCTAAGTGGTTTACCGGGAAAAATACGTGTCAGCTGGAGAATTTAATGTCATATCGGCACGTTGGCCATAGCAGCTCAGTGGTTAGAGTGGCTGGACGGAGACCAGAAGATCCTTGGTTCAAATGCTGGCTTTGGCGTTAAACCTTTCAGTCTGACTATCTTTCCATAAATTATTTATGTCCCTACATACTCCTCTTTTAGGGCTACATATTTTCCGAATATTACTGCCATTGCTAATCCCTCCAAAAATAGAACTTTTCAAGCTCTGCAACGTAGATCCTGTATCACAATGACTTCATTTCTTCATGTCTGAGTATAAGAAAGAATCGCAGGTAGCCAGGTCGGGCGAATAAGAAGCGTGCGGCAATAATTCTTTTTTGCAAGAAGTCAACGATTAAACACCTTTCACATCCCGAAAAATCGTCAGGTCTGCGGCCAATGGGACTGTCTTCGTTTTCTTTGGAGGGAATTTGCCGAAGTAACCGATTGTTTTGTTGTTTCTTGGGTTTTCTGTAGCATTATGAGGAATTCAGTTCTCATCGAGGGCGAGATCTAAACATAGCTCCGAAATTTGGAAGCTAAACCCTCTTATTGTTCAATATTGTTCAATCGGTTCCGAACTTTTGTTCCGAAATTTTGCATCTCCATTTTCGGGAGGAGGTGACGGGAATAAAGGTAATAGGAAAAATGAACAGGGTATATTGGGTATGTGGGTAGGAAGAAGGATGGGGTGTGGGAGGGATGATGTTCTGAGGTGAATTGGGCTGTTGAGGTGAATTGGGCTGTTGAGGTGAAAGTGGTAGCCGGTACCGCCGAAGCAACCTGGCTGTCTGAGGGCGATAAATTGATTGTTGCGGTAAACCACTGTGGTGATCAGGTAGCAGCCATGATCCAATGGACCCTGACTAAGACCTGGAAACTGTGGCAATCAGTGCAGTTGTCATAAGGACATGTTTCTGGTGAGGGTCCTAGGTCTTCAAGGGTCCGTATCAGGGTAGGGTTGCGGCGAGGCAGGTCTTTGTGGCGGCGGCGTCCTACAGGCGCGGGAGTCTGAGAGGCAGGAGGTGCGCTTAAGGTGTCCCGTGATCCGGAGCCAGGGATCTTCTGAGGTCCTGGATGCTCTGGGAAATGTAGGTATTTTACCAAGTAAAATATAAATTGCTGTGTGCATTGACACGCCTAGGACCCGTGCAATTTTGCGAAGCTTTGTTTTACGATCAGTGAGAATCATGATGTGAAATATGTTAATAAATTCATCAGTAGCTGAAACTCTCGGGTTTCCTGGACGCTCGTTATCAAAAACGTATGTTTGAACACGTTTAAAGTCAAACTACTACAAGCTGCTGAACCAATATCTGTTGACATAGAAATCAAAAGTCGCCTTACCGATCATCCAATTTTGCCTTTATCCATTCGTAAGATTTTCCATTCAAAAGTAAAACAGCGGATCAGTGATCGACATTACACTTCATCCATTATAGAGAAAACACGTTGGGCGGCTAACTGAAATGCCTGCCTAATCCAAACTATCTATAGCTGAGTACCAGATTATTTTATTTTGGTGAGTGTAACAAACGACAGTACATGATAGTTACAGCAGCATGTCTTAGCAATTCAATTTATTTCGAAACAGGGCACTTATTGAATCACGCTCGTATAAGAGCAGCTTAAACTGGAGTTATTTCCCTGAAAATCTTTGCATCACATCCTAAGAAAACCTGTATTTAAATATAAAGTCTGATATTTATCAAAATTTTCACTTCTGAGTTATGCTTGACAGACAACTGGAAAAACAGATGGATAGTTTTATGCATGTATTAGGTGGAATCAAAATGTTAATTACTGGGTAAATCGTGATATTGAACTTCTAGATTAAATTAGAATTGCCTACTGTCAGCAGGGATTGGTGATATATAAAGTAATAAACATGAACCGGTAGACATAAATCACGTGAATGAAACTCTCAGAATTGTTTGCCCTAAAGTATATATACACATTTAAACTATAATATTAAAGTTAATGTAGTCTACACTCGTACCCATGGTCACTGGAGTTTATATATATGTACTCGGCGTTCCACAGTACGTTCCGTCTACGCAAATCAAAGAGGAGTTGGAATCAGTGTATGGGGAGTCTGCACCATTATTTACCTCAGTGAAATTTTGGGCAGCTGAATTTAAACTTGGCCGTACGAGCTTGGGAGGCGATGGATATTCGGGACTTCCCGAAAGTGCAACTACCGACGAAAACATTGCCACAGTTCACCAAATGGTGCAAGACGACCGCCAAATTAAAGTGAGAGAGATATCAGAGGCTATGCACATGTAAAACTAATCTGTTTGTCACATATTATATCAACATTTTGTCATGAAAAAGCTGTCCGCACGTAGGGTATCACGTTTGCATAATAGACCAAAAACGTATTCGAATAAATATTTGCAACGCTCTGTTGGCACAGTTTAGGCGCAATAAGTCTGATATTTGGCGCAGATTAATTACTGTAGATGAAAGTTGGATATACCATTATACGCCCGAAACAAAATTCAAAGCAGAAAACATTCAAAGGTGGAATCGGCTCCCAAAATAAGCAAAAACTGTTTCTTTTTTCCGCTGGGAAAGGGATGGCAACTGTTTTGGGATAATCCTGCAGTTATTTTAATCGATTATCTTCAGAGAGGAAAAATCATTACACGAGTATACTACGCATCATAACTTGACAAGCTGAAGGCAGAACTTGCGGAAAAACGGCCACATTTGCAGAAAAACAAAATTCTATTTCACCAAGACAAGGCACTGTCTTACACCTCAGCGAAAATACACGGATTACGGCTTGACCATCCACCTTACTCACCAGATCTAACCCAAGCGACTTCTTTTTGTTCCCTCATCTGAAAATTGCGCTCGGAGGACAGGGATTTTCGTTAAATGAAGAGGTAATCACTTTCGTGAGCAATTATTTTGCAGAGAAAAGCGCCGAGTACTATTTGTACGGGTTACAGAGATGGGAACATCGCTGCGAGAAGTGTGTAGAGATACAAGGAGACTATGTTGAAAAAATTTGAAAAAAAAAATCTGGTATCTTTCTTAGGTTGGAAACTTTTCAGACTACCTTCGTACAACCCTCAACAGTTTTAGCGAGAAAATTTGGCGTATGTACTCTTTAGGCAAAGAGTAAATATACTGTGGGGGTTTTATCAATATAAATATCTTCTGCCGAATGACTACCTGGTAACACGTGAATTGACATTCGGAAGCTTCGCGGTTGCAAACCTGCTAGGACCTATCTCTTTGAAAGAGGATTTTCCCAACCTCTTCTCCGTCGGGGAGTATCCTATACGTAGGGCACAAACAAAATATAATTTTATTGCATTTATCATGTCTTACACCTGTTGTGCCATCTGTAGTAAGGACAGGCGCAAAAACTACTACCAAAAGGACTCCCAACGATAGATGGAGTAGTACTTATGCTCTGGGAGACAATTTGAAGAAATCACAAGACAGACATGCGAGGTTTCCCAACAATTTTTACAAATAAAAACACGTATGTTCATGACTTTATTCTTTTAGAAACGATCAACGTTAAAAGCTGCTTAATGGAAGGCAGTTTGGAAGATTTTCATATATTAATTATAAATTTAGCGCAATGAGATAAGGCGATGAACTTAATGGGAGATTAAAACGCAATCCCCTCAATGTTAAAAATCTGTTGAGTTCATTGTCTCATAAAGTATTTATCTTTTCGGAGAGAATTCTTACAGTATCTGACTTCCAGTTCAGTGACTACTTTTATCCAACAAGTTTGCTAACTATAACAATGTATTAGAACAAATTAGGTCCACAAGTTTTTTAGAAGTTGGTTCTGTCATTTCGAATTTTAATCTAGTCATTTTTAATAGTTCCTGAGAACACAATCGTGTTGATCACTGATTAAGTGTTCAAGGCAAAATGTAAAGAAAACAAATTAGCCTACTGTTTTTGAAAAAGTAATCCATATAGCTTGAGAACAGTATACCTACCACAAAATATTTAGAACAAAATTTTTTAAAACAGTAGCTCCATTATAAAGAGTGTAGTTGTTAAGACTTAACTATGGAGTCATGTAGAATCTACAGCACCATTTAGCTGATGCAGTATAATTTTTAAAGCATATTTAAGATGTATATATTTTTCCAACAATGCGGCAATTTGTTATTTTATCTATTTTTTAGGCCCAAATGACCTTGTTGTCGACGGGCCCTAAAACACTACACACTCACTCTATTTTTTTAATCTAGGTCCTCCAACGTTAAGTCATATTGGGCGATAAATGGATTGGGTGAAATGATGCTCAAATGAGTCCAGGGTCAATAGACATTTATCTTTCCAAAAAGGGAAAACCTCGGAGAAAAAATTTCCAAGTAACTCACCATGACCAAAATTCGAACTCGTGACCTCTTGAACGTAAAGCAGACAAGCTTACCATCTACGCAACCGAAGCGGGCTTTATCTCCCCTTGAAAGAACTAAATATCAGTAATGAAGTAATTGTTTTAATTCATTCAAGTGTAAAAGCAATTTGATGTGATGTTTCGCCAAATCCTATTGCTGTTGGCAGCGTGAGTATTTCTGCTAGTGAAATATTAATTGAAAGCATTCCTGTTAGAATTTACAGTGAAGCCAGCGCGTCACAGTGAAGCCACTCTGTTCAAACTTTCATATCACTGTACCGTTTTTTTATCGCCGAAGAGCTCGTGTTTTTTTTTTTCCTTTATTCAATTATTCATAAAACAAAAGAAAGAGATACTGCATTGTCCGAAGCGGAAAACTCCCGACAAATTAAACCACATCTATTATTCCGACAAAAATATAAGTTTGAAGTGCCGGAGTTTTTGTGGAGGAGAGAAAGATTTGTAAGTTGAGGGTCTGTCTGAACCTCTTAGTTTAATTGTAGTCACAAGTGTCTAATTTGTTTTATCTCTCCTTTGCGAGAGAACTGAGATTTCAGCTAATGTAAAATTCATGGCACCGTCGCATGTGACAAAGGCAGAAGAACCGAAAACCACCCCCTGGTGGGGGGAAACTGAACCTTTGCTTCAAGTGGGAGCCAAATGAATTATGTATAGACAGGTAGTAGTTATGCAGCTTTCGAGATTAGGCACGCGAATGTCGTGTATTGTGCATACAAATGTGAAACGCATTTGATATACAAGCGGACAAATTGATAGTTTAGCTTGGGAAAATAACAAAAGCTTTCAGTCATTCAACAGAACCTGTCCAGAAGACTTGGTGAGTAATGTCCGGCCTCAATGGACTAAAATGCATTATTTCATATTTCATATTTAAGGAACTATGTTTCAAAATCTTTACATAGTAGCTACATTCTTCTTAGGGAAACTGATAGTGAAAACGTTGAAGTTTTACAAGATCCACATGGATTGCCCCATCTATTTTTCACGGAGCATTCATAAAAGGAAACTTCTAATTACGCTAATCAAAATAAAGTTTTAAACAATGCCTTTATCCAATATCTCGTATTTGCTTATGGGTACCATGGTCATGGAATGCATTAGGCACAGGCAAAGGGAATTCGTTTAAGAGTTGGTCGCTATGCGATAATTTTAAGCGTTCGTTCTCTTTGAAAGAGGAAGACATAAGAAAATGAATAAGATATCTCATTTAGAAAAGCAAAATATTTTAGAAGTAATCAAACACAAAGAAATACCTCGGAAATGCTTATCCCATAAATTGACCGATATTTGCATTTGTTATGCTATAAGATTATGTCTATATCTCACAATTTGCTAATTACTCAAAATGAGGAGCACTTCAGGGGGTTTTCTGTTTCATTTGTCAAGAAAATGTCTTAACAGTTTAGATATGGATGTCATAAATTTAAGAGTTATATTTTGAGAAATCAAAATTTTCTAAAAATATTCTTTATGAAGGACATCCTTAAGGGATTTTATTTCTAAGCACCAAGTTAAGTATTTAACTATTTTTTAGTTTTTAATATACTCGCATACACATGTCTAAATCTTTCTTTCTTTTCTTCTTTTCCTCTTTTTAATGTCCAGGAAGTCTGAGAATATCTTGATATTAAATTTTCTTGGGTAGAATGAAATAATTTTCTCCATACTACTTTTTTTTTGTAATTTACGTTCTCCAACGTTAAGACATATCGGACGATGAATGGAATGGGCGAAATGATGCTCAAATGAGTCCGGGGTCCCTGGAGCTTAGATTTACCCTACATTCGCCTTTCAGGATAAGGGAAACCCCGGAAAAAGCCTTATCCAGGTAACTCACCCTGACCGAGATTCAAACTCGGGACCTCTTGAACGTGAGGCAGACATGCTACCACCACGCTACATACTATGTATGCGGTAGTAATTTTATCAACCATGGTGCCATTTTACAACTCCTGCGGTATCATATCACACATTCAACAATGGTGGCTCAGAATTCAGAAAAATAATGATAAAATAGATTCGTGTAAGTGCGAACGGAGGTTTTCCCGCTTAAAGAGATCGCAGTTAATTTGGAAATAAACTTACAATTATATATAACAATTACATACTGTTGCAAATCAGGATTGTAAGGGGGCTGAAGAACTTACAAACCTAATCAACAACTGGAGGTGTAAGTACTCAAAGGATAAGGAGCAGATGGTAGAGCTAAACTAGTCAAAAGGGTAGGGACATGCTTAGGGTTAAGTTAAAGTGATGGGTTGTCCATAACATTTAAAAAATATATTTTAAAGTTTGGGCAAGTCAACTCAAACAAAGCCCTCCTTTTTCTTGAAGAGATAAAGGGTGCAATCAAGACAGATATTGCATCAATTAATACATAATAAATAAATATTACCTTTTATGTAGCGTAATGTTCTGAACAAGAGTTTTTTTTATTTTTGTCCTCCAACATTAAGTCATATCCGACGATAATAGGAATGGGTGAAACGATGCTCAAATGAGCTCAGGGTCCATAAAGCATAGAGTTATCCAACATTTGTCTTGAAGGATAAGGCAAAGCCCGGAAAAAACCTTATCCATGTAACTCACCCTGACCGAGATTCGGACTCGGGACCTCTTGAACGTGAGGCAGACACTCTACCACCACGCTACCAAAGCGGGCAACAAGAGGTAGCTGGTTCACTTTTATGAGTTAAGTTCTGTAGAAGTATTAACAAGTTCTATGATGAGACTATTAGCAGCAGCATCCAACCTTCCAGTGATCTGACTAACCAACTAACTGATGACTAACCCTTCGAT